>BMAV01024512.1:0-27512 GCA_019973955.1 Trichonephila inaurata madagascariensis
AAACATGTTTTTTGGTACGGTGTAAAGTTATTTGGGTTTAGTTAAAAGAAATTGAAAAATTTATTTATTTAAAAAGGAGACACATTTCCCTATAATTTAAGCTGCATTCCACCCAGATTTCATCTTCAATATTTTAAAAAGCATTGAGGGAAATACCAAAAAAATTTTAAATAAAACAGTGCGATAATATAAAGCATTGCAAAAAAAAAGGGTGATTATTTTTTTAATTTAAAAGGTACATTAAACCAAATTTAATTAATTTTATCCGAAAACACTTATTTATATTTTGATTTTGAGAAAAATCAAAAAAATTTTAAAGTTATTATAAATTCATTTTCATTCTATTAAATGCAGGAATTTTTTAAAACAAACAAATTTTACGGGTGTCAAAATTAATGAAATTTTTTAAAATTATAGAAAGTATAATCAATAAATAAAATAAAAAAAAATTTGTTTATTTTCAAATGTAAGATTTAAATTTTCTGATCGTTAAAAATTATTCAAAATAGTTTAACATTTTAAGCTTATTTTTTTTAAAAAAAATATCTATTTTGAGCCCCTTGCAAAAGGGTTTCAATCAAGAAAAAAATTTCATTAGGGAAAAAATTTTCCCTGTTTAAAGGGAGTATTTAACATATGTTTTCCCAATACAATCTAAAAAATCAATTTGATTTTGGGAAACCACTGTTAATGTTTTTTATAATTGTTTTTTTTTTAGAATATATTGCGAAACATGGTACTCTTAATCCATTCTGTTTTGATAATTTAAATTCAAAATATTTAAAAAAGCCCTTTAGAATAATTTTAAAATTTTTAACAAGTTTTTTTTAAAAAAATTAAAATTATATTTTCCTTTGATCTAATTCTTCCTATATATGCTGAAAATTATGATAAAACATTAACTGTGGAAAATAAATGAGGTGAATAGCAGATAAATGTTTCGCATTATGCTATAAAATTTTAAAATATGTTAGGGGCCACATTGTTGTCCCCTTTATTTTTTTATTAAAAAAAAATCACGTTAGGGGGTTCCCTCATTTCAGAGCGATACTCATTAAGTCAAAATCCTTACGTTGTCGTGGTGTAGAAATTAGAAGTGCTCGGCTATCGTTCTCGTTACTTGATCGTCCTTTAAATTCCGAGGTCCGTCTTATTACTTTGTTCCTAATGGAACTCGTAAATGAAATATTAATAATTTACCAATTTACCTACACGTGTTCCTAAAAATAAATTCTTTAAATACACATAAGAAATTTCAGATTATGTTTTTTTTAAACACATTAATAAATTGCTTTCATTTGTAAAAAAGAGGAAATGCTTTTGAATTTTTAGAATACTTGATAGTAAAATACAAACAATAAGCTGGTATCAAAGACAAAATATTATGACTACAAACATTTTTAATTTGCTGAGGAGCTTCATGTATCTCGGTAAACTTGTTTACATAAAAGGATTATATTATTCTTCTTTGTACTGAATTGTTTCTTTTGCGAGTAATGACAACATACTGGGACTTCTTAATTTTTTTCGACTTTTGTACAAAAAAGTAATATTCTTAGCCTTTGGATAGTTCTTACTTTTTATTTAAAATTTCAAAAGAATTGCATAATGCCTAAATTCTAAGATTACTACTCTGATTTTTGTGCAATGATGAACTGATTGTGTGCGTAAGGTAGAGCCAATATATTCCTACGAAGTGAATTCCTTCGATCAACATTCAAAACAATTACAAAAACATTTCCTTCTCAACGCACTGACTCCTCAATCGAGTTACAGATAACTGTGACAACAATTTTTCTTTACTTTCTTCAAAACGAAGAAAGACTTAAGCTTCAAATATTGCCCCCTTCGTTTGAACCCCTAAAATGACCGGGTAAGTAGAAGAGGGCCTTTTGGAGGGCTTTGTCGGCCTAGTTTCTATTTATCCTATGTCCGACAATTTAACAGAAAAGGAAATGCCCTTTCCAAAGATTTATTACGGCAATAAGAGGAAGAATAGTTTTCCGGCTACTTGAAAGCAACCTTGGAAGATTTACAAGAAGGCAGATGTGCATTTCTAGGTTTTCTTACACCAAAAAGACATATGATAATCAACAATGATCAAAAACTGAAAAATCAACGATAATCAAGGGAGAGAAGCATTCTTTGTCGATATAAAGGATTTTACAACTTGCTCATTTACAAGAACCATCTGATTCTGTATTCAGAGTTTCAAACGTTCAATAACCTTAGAGCGCCCCGAATACTCATTTCTTTAAACTATTGTACATAAAATGCGTGAGTCACGAATAAATAGGCGGGGAAAAAAAGAGAATGAACATATTATTTTAATTTAAATATAACTATCTGTTAAACTACGTTCTGATTATATTTATTTTTTCGGATAGATTTTAGAGCATTTTGCAAAATTTTTCGAAATTATTATTATAAAAGAATCTACTATAATTTTTTATAAAAAAAATTATCCATTATACTGTAGAAGTTTCGCGTTTGAAAGTCCCCAAATAACGAATATTTTCCTTTTCTTAGGGAAACATGTGTTTTGAAATTGCGTGTGATAATTACTACTGATTTCAGTTCAAAAAATTTCTTTTCCTTTTAAAGGAGACATTTCCTACGAATTTAAACCACATTCCACCAAGATTTCTTTTTCAATATTATTAAAGGCATTGAATGAAATAGTATAAAACATTGATTATTATATAAAACACTATTCATAATGTAAACATGTAAACTATTGCACAAAAAAGGAAACGCTTATTTCATTTCAGTCAAAGGTATAATAACGTAAAGCAAGTTTAAATGAATTTATCCAAGGTAAAATTTATTTATATTTTGATTTTCAGTAAATGTTTTAAAATGTTGAAAATGTTAAAATTTATTTTTATTCTGTTAAACGCAGTAATTTCGTACATACAAACTCAAATTATCGTGATAACTGTTAAATTAATTAATTTTGAAAAACAAATAATAATATAATCATTTTGAACATTTAGATACATACAATGAATTAAAAAAAAATGGAAAGAAAAAGCAAAATTTTAGCCTGTCTCTCTATGTCATAATGTAAAATCTCAAATCGATAATGGGCTATTTTATAATCATATAGTACTCTGAAGCTCTCTATCTGTTTATAATGGAAAATATTTGCTTTGAGACACATACATAATTCTTTAACAAATAACAAAATTACATTAACTATATGTGAGTTTAAAAGATCTTATAATTATTGAACATCTGTATACCAATAGATATGTAAATATTCAACTAAGCTATATTTTGGTTAATCAATTTATAATTGTTTCTCTGAGAATTAATTAGCTATTTATCTAACACTCTTTTAAGAATTTTTGTATACTTTCTTAAGTAAATTAAAAAATTGATAAATGTCATTTTTTTATTGCATCGATAATTCATTCTGTTTCGATGCATTAGATTTCATAATACAGTAAACCCCGCTTAACGCTGTTTCGTTTACTGCTGTTTTATTTGAATAGTATGATTCCCTGAAATTGTACGCAGCGTTAGACTTCCCAATATCCGAAGCAGTTTATCTGTGTTTCTTCCTTCCTGTGGTATTATACGAACGTATTTTTATCGTTCAAATATTTGTTGACATTTTTGTAAGTATAAATTTATGTAATATAACAATTGCTATACAGTGACAAATGTTATGATTTTTAGTTTTTATCATGAGTGATAATAAAAAACACGAAAATAAAGCAACTAGGAAAAACATTTCACTAGAAACTAAAATGCAAGTGATTAAAAGATTAGATACTAATGAACGTCAATCTCAAATTGGTGCTGCATCGAATTTGGCAGCTTCAACAATAAGGACCATTCTCAAGAATAAAGAAAAAAAAAGTACTGTCATCGGCAACTGCAACTACGACAAGCTCAGTAACTAGAATTATCCGTTCTAGAAATAATACAATAGAAGAAATAGAAAAACGACTTTCTATATGGATTGACGACGAAATTGAACGCAAAATGCCATTAAGCCAATTTACCTTCTTTATAAAATTGCAGAAAATTGGAAATATATATACGGAAGAGACTGAATGATCTGAAAGGCAAACATACTGACTTAGAATTTTATTTATTTTTATATGCATATTCGTTTATTATGTTTCTATATTTGTAAGAAATAAATTTTTGTTTTATTGTTATAAAACACATAATTAATAAATTTAATGGAAAAATATTTGACCAATTTTCTACCCATATTCTTATAACCCCCTTATTTACATGATGAGATAACCTCGTTTAACGCTGTTTCATATTACGCTGTACTTGAATAAAACGTATACCCCGCGTTAAGCGGGTTCTTACTGCAATTATTGAATCTTAAGATTAAGTTTAGATTTTTACACCAAGCATTTTTCAAGGATTAAAATTATATGTTAATGTTCTTCTTTGATCTAATTGTTCCTATGTATGCTGAAAATTAAAATAATCGATTAACAATTACAGGTAAACGTGATAAATGGCAGGAATGGCGTTAACTTGATTCTATATCTCAAAACCATGAATAAATGTCACTTGTTAAACAGTATCACATTGTAGATTCCACATGTTTTTACAGCTGTGGTAGCCGAGTGATCACAATTGAGGATTCCATCATCTAGCAGGAAAGTACTTTCATTGCCGTCATAATCTCGACTAGGTTCCAGGTCGGATATCATCCTCGTTACTTGATTGTTATTCAAATAATGAGGTCCGTCTCATTGCGATATTCCTCGTGTTTCCTTTGAATGAGACATTAATAAACTATCGATTTATTTACATGTTCTTAAAAATAAATCCTTTAAATACACAAATGAATAAATGTAAAATTTATATTTTTTCTAACAATTATATACTGCTTTCGTTGGCATAAAATATTAAATCCTTTGAATTTTTAGAAAAAAATCTTGATTAGTAAAACGCAAGCAATAAGTTGACATAAGACAAAAAATTATGACTACACATATCTTTAAGTCAGTGAGGAGCAAATCATTCATGTATCTTGGTAAACTTATTTATATAAGGAATAAACTATTCTTATTCGTATCTAATTGTTCTTTTATGACTAATTACAACATATTTATTTATTACTTTTTCATCTTTCATATAAAAAGGTTATTTTATTAGTTTTATGGATAGAAGTTAAACTTGTTAGTTTCTTATTTTTAAGTTACAATAAATTATAATTGTGTTGATGTATCAGTTAGTATAACATTTCCTGAAATTCTAAGATAAATGCTCTGATCTCTGTGTGATAAAAATAAATAAAGTTCAAAAATATTTTAAGAAATATAATACACGCGTCATTCTAATTCTAAAGGCAATCTTCCTTTTCGGGACGTATGGTAATACAATAGTTTCCAAATGTGCAGCTCAGAAAAAAAAATTAATCCCAGGCCAAAAATAAATCGAAATATTCACAATAATCGAATATTCTTTATTAACGTAGCAATAAAAACCATTACATTTGAAAATCAATGTAATATCAATCCCCCTCTCCCAATAATTTACACTCAAAACGCGTAAAAGGCCTCCAAAGACATATGCCGTTTTTTAAGTGATTGATAAGTTTGAACTTATTCACTACTGTGCAATTTATTGAGCTTTACTACAGCTAAATTTTTTAGGTGCTTCATCTCTGTTATTATTTGGCATTTAATGATTTGATCATTATCTCCTGTAGAATCCTATCTACCCATTCTCACCTGCAGAAACACTGCAATTGATAGAAGGATTGAACAGAATTGAAGATTCCTCCAAACTTCAGATTTGTGTTGATCACAATCCTATTATTTTTTAGATGAGTTTGAATAACTATGCTTTACCCTCTCTACCACTCTCTGCATTTATTCCTTTCCAAAATGAAATAAATTCCAAGAAATTTTTACTACCTCTATCCATCCCAGGTAATCACAAAATTTTTAATATTAAGGAAATAGAAAAATTTATTCTTGATTTTAATATTACTATCTTTAGTGTAATTAATTGTATTAGCCAAACCTTTCGATCAACAGTCAAAATTATTACAGAATCATTTCTACCCTTCTCCAGTTGGGCTAGAGATCTTCGGCAACAGTTTTAACTTTCTTTATTTTGTTTTTCTTCAAAACGAAGACTTTTGCTTCAAACATCTCTATTTACAACCAGCATTTTATTCTTGCCTTCCTCCCTCTTAGGTAATTCTTTTACCTCTACTTCTTTCTCTCACAGTTGACACTCTAAAAAGTTGATTCAGTACTGGGAAGTATTCCAAACTGGGTTTTCTCTCCACTGATAACATCATTTAGTAGAAAATGCCTCCCTCCCTTTGATTAGTCCTAATAAATTCAGTACTTATTCAAGTAGTCATAGTATACTATATTTTCCAAGCCTTATTTTATTCAAATATTATTTTTTAATTTTTTTTCTTTTTCTAGTTTTCTGTTATTTCAACACGATTAAAAAAAGATTTTCTGTTGTTTTGATAAAGAGTATTAAATATAAAAAGATTTGACAATGACTTCATACTTAAGAGAAAGAAAGCAAATAATTTTCAAACAGGAATTAGTTGAATGCTGTTTCAAAACAAATATTTATTAGTTTCGAATTATTTATAAAGAAGGTAAATTATTAGATAAATTATTTATTAAGAAGCCATTTTGCTCAGTTTTGCAAAAAGAAATTGGAAATGTTCAATATATAATAAGAAAAGTTTCAATATAATAATTGTAACATATTCTTCCTAAATTTAAGTAGCACAATACAACAATGTTTAGAATATAAGGGGCTCATATATAAAGTCACAAAATTACTTTTCATTAAGCACAGCACACATAAGTTAATAGTTCAAATACGTTTCTGTACAACAAATAAATTGTGTAATTATATACAAATTTTCAGTAAAAACTTAAAGCGAAATGTTCTAAATTTTCTACAAATGAATTTTTAAGTAATTTTATAAGCGTAACAATTAATAAAATTGAAAAAATGAAGTAATTTAAAGTCTAGCATATATATGGCTTTATATGCATTAGCATTTTTTATTTTGCATTATGAACATATGCAATTATCCTCTTTAATCGGAAACTAAAATAAAATAAAAATAATAAAACGGTTTATGTGGTAAAAATTACTAATTTAACATATAGCACTTTTTCAGTAAAAATTTATGTAATATGTATTTCTTCTTAAAACATTAACATATATTATAACTTAAAATGATAAAATAACAAGGAGTACGTTTAAATATTTAAGATTTATTTCCAAATAAAGGAATACTCTATTTAAGTTCTACATATTAATCCATTAAAACATGATTTTAACATCAACATAAATCTTATTCTTGGTTTAATATTTGTATGTAATAAAAATAGAAAAATTACAGAATTTCCTATTAAAAAAATGGAATGAAAAAAATACTAAACTATTAAAACTAATATAATAAAGGAGTACTAATGCAATGTTTCCACAAATTTTGTTAAAGGTTTTATGCTTATCAAAGCTACTCAAAGTAATAAAAGATTATCTAATTGAAGAAAAAAGAATCTCTTTGAAAGTATAATGCACTATTATAACCTTAATTAGTGTAAGTTTTAAAATCAATGATCTAATTGGTTTTTGTTATAAAATGCATCAATTTAGAGAGGAAAATTGTTATTCAAGATGATCTTTCTAACAGAAAAAATAGGAAAGAAGCAAAATTCACAACTAATTCTTAAAATGTTTCAGCATTTCAAATGCATTGTAACTATCCAATTATAATTTTGTTCTTGGATATAATACATATTAAATATATACAGATGTAAAATACACGTAAAAAATTATATAAACCGGAAATGAACTACAATTTAACAGCCTATTTCACAATTCAATATATTAGTTCGTATGATATTCTTCAAAACAATTTACACATAATCCTACATTACATAATTTACAAGAGACGGATGTGCGTCTCGTGATACCTTTCGACTTACACATGACACAACGTCTTTGAACTTTTTTATATTCAGGCCAATGCTTGTTTTCAAGCCTACTATTTCTCGCATTTCGTTCTGGACTGGTAATAATTGTTTCAATGTTTTCGTTTTGAAGTAGTTGTCGAATTAAATTTAGTCGGAATATTTTGTGACTTATATTATTTCCAGTTTTAATTTTATACAATATAAATGCATTCAGTACTGTTAAGTCTAATAAGTGAAAGAAAAGCTTTTTGGTCCATTTCAATGTTTTGCGTCCAAATGTATAACTATTAGCCATACGATCACTTAGATCTACGAATCCCATATTAGTATTGTAGCTTGTCACTAAACCGGGTTTTTCGCATCTGTCATTGCACAAAGTTGATGTACTCATGTCTGGATCATGCATGTTACTTAGCATGAAAACCTCTCTTTTGTCTTTCCAGCACATGGCCGTCATTCCGCAACCAAATTTTACAGATAAATCTCCTTTCTTCATTTTCGGACAAGCTAATATTTTAGGATAATTTTTTCTATTGGGTCGCATGGTACCACATGAATTTATTTTGTATTCTATATACAATTGTTGAAACAATGCTGGTGATGAAAAAAAATTGTCCATAAACAACTTATGCCCCTTGTTTTTTACGCATTCGGCCAATTCCAGCACTGTTGCATGGGTAGATGTCATTTTTACATCATTTTTAATTCTTTTTTTATCAGATCCCAAATATACTTTCATGTTGAAGGTATAACCTTTTTTATCAACTACTTTATACAACTTTATTCCAAATCTTTTTCTCTTTTTAGGAATATATTGCTTAAATATCACGCGTCCTTTAAAAGAAACAATTACTTCGTCTATTGCAAGTTCTTCAGATGGATTATATATGTTTTGAAATGAATTGTTTAACGAGTCAAACACATATCTCAGTTTCCAAAGTCTGTCATAATCCAAAGCAGTTTTATCTGGAATATTATCATTATCTTCAAAATGTAAATACCGAAGTAAATTTAAAAATCTATCCCTCGGCATCACAGTTCTAAAAAACGGTGTCTCCAGCATTGGATCTGTTGACCAATATTCCTTTACATTGTCTTTTTCTATATGTCCCATTAAAAGGATTAAGGCTAGAAATTTTATCATCTCTACTTCATTAGTTTGAGTCCAAGCCGGGTTATGTCTCCTCGAATTTGAAGGAGTTGCATTTTGTAATACACGAGCGGCATATATATTTGTTTCATCAGTAACTTTTTTCACAATAGAGTTTTTAAAAATGCAATTAAAAAAATCACTTTCCGTCACACACATTTCAGCTGCTCCCTTTATCATAGTCTTTCCAGTAAATGGCAAAATTTTTGCTTTATGGAATATTTGTGGATTTTCCCAGAAAATTTCGTTTTGATCTTGCGAGATAAGTTCATCTTCTGCAACTACGTTAAAATTTATAGATTGATCTAAATCTTCTTCATTTTCTAATTCACAATCAGAATCTGAATCGTCAAAAATTTCGTCTTCTAAATCAATCAGAAGTTTCTGGATTCTTCAGTGGTCAGACCTTTTTTTTTCCGTTTGGCATTTTCCTTCTGTTTTTTAAAGAAATCAAGTTAATTTAAAATGAGAAAAAATATAGAGATGAATAAGAAAAGGCGAGGAAAAAACACTGACAATAACAACTGTGTAAAAATTAAATCTCCTAGTGAGGAACGGCATAAGAGGGAAAAAGAGGGAATTCTACATAAGTGGGAAAGAGAGAACACCCCTCCCCTCTCTCAATACAAAAGAGAACGGTCAAGTGATTGACGTCCCTGGATTCTAATAGGAACCGCAGTGATCCGAAAGCTGTTAAAGAGGGAAAAGAAGAGCTTGGTCGCTACTCCGACCAGCGCCGTCCTTTAAGGGGCTATTCTTTTTGGTGGCAGTATCGACCAGCCGTCCTCTAAAGGTTAAAAACAGTATTAAAAGAATACATACTGTACATATTTAATTTTTTTGACGAAAAAATTTGTCATATACTTTTGTTTTATGGCATTCAATCTAACTTTGTCAATAGATTTTTCTAAGATAAATGAAGCTTGAAAAACGTTCACATCATCATGAATTTGAAAGAAAAAATTGCTTAGTTTGTTTAGTGATACTTTAGTTTATGGTAGTTATCGGAGAACTCCGATGGTCATCAAAGGGGCTAAGTTACAGGGGAGATAAGATGGGAGAGGGAGACAATGCAACACAAAAAACATCTAAGCTCTAACCCAGTGTTTCTCAAACTGTGGGGCGCGCCTCCTTAGGGGGGCGTCATAACCCTACAAGGGGGCGCGAGCCTCTTGAAAAGTCGAAAAAAATTCTTTTAAAAATTATTAACTTACTAATAGTAAATAAACAAATACATTCCGATATAATAAAAAAATAAAATACTCATTTACAATATAATACACTTATAAATGTATCAGTAGTCACAATCTATTTTATGATTAACTTAACAATAGTAAGTTAAGGACAAGTTTAATAAATTACTAGTGACCCTATGGATTTGTCATATGTAAAATTATATGCCAACATTAGCACTTACCTTGTAATTTGTACGGTTTATAATTAATCTCTTAAATGCCGATTAAAAATTATGCATTTCGCTCTCCAATACCCTCGTTAAGCACACAGTTAAGCGTAGATGGTGTATTGAGGGGGTGGATGGTAGATAAGGAATAAATAATCAAATCCACTGTGAAGAGTGAATACTTCGCAAACACTGTGAAGGTCATTTTAGTGGTTTCTAAAGCCTTCAGAATAATTTAATGGATAGCAGTTACAGAGAGATACAACGTATATATACGTCGAGGGCTAAACACATGTGGTGGCGTTTATAACGTTTGCGTAAAAGGTTTGAAGTCGTATTGTATGTCTTACGTCCTACTATTATGAATTTAATACATCACTATTGTATAGAGGGGGGCGCGATGCGAATTATGATTGAATATTGGGTCGCAAACATTGGAAGTTTGAGAAGCACTGCTCTAACCTGTTTGCTACATGACTCTGCATGTTACTGAGGGTTTTAATTGTTGAGAATTTTATTTTATCACTTCGAATTATCTCGTCTTGTATTCTGGTCAGCAACAGATCTTATTTAGAAATATTGAGTGTATCAAAACGCATTGTCTTCGCTCGAAATATCAAGATTTTTTCTAGGGCTGAGCATATACGTCGAATTAGAAAAGATGTTCATATCATCGGTTTTTGAATTAGCGAGAGTCGACTTTATATACACACATATTTTAGATAGAAATATTCCTATTATTTAAAATAATATCAATTTATTTTATTCTCATTTGGACCCTAATTATAAAATAAAATCGGAAATCTGGAGAAGGTGCCAACGTCTTTCATTTACTATTTCTTTTAATTGCAAATATAATTTTTATTCATAGAATTTATCATTGTTTATATCTATGAACTTGTTGTACATCTTGAAATTGAAATCATGCCCATATGTGAGTTCTGTGCGATTTTTTAAAGTAATTCATAAATAGCATAATTGACGGCTTTGATTTATAAAAAAATGCGTATTTGAGAATAAATTTATCAGATTGAATTATAAAGAGAATTTTTCTAACATTTTGTAAAATTAAAGGTTTTTTTTTCAAGAACTTGACATTTTTCTAATATGAAGTTTAATGTCTTAAGAAATAAATGTTTTTTGGCTTGAAATTTCGATAGGATAAACTTGGAAAGTATGAACATATTTAAGCAAATACCCATATCACACGTAATGGTTTTGAATTGATACATTCACACTGTTTTCGTTGGCAATGCTCAAGTGTTACGTTTACTGTGTTATTTGTTTGTATTGTTGCACAGTTAAAAACAGAAAAATGGACCATTTCAAATGTAGGCACTAAAAATTATACCAAAATAGATTGTTGTTATGTTTTAGTTATCTTACTTAAGATTAACAGGCAAAATTAATTGTGTGTGTGTGTGTGTGATTTTACATGAAACCTGGAATTGGCTGCAATCTTACGCGAGTGTGATATTCGTTGTCGGGACAGAAGTAATTCCAACTATTGACTAACGTCACTGTAGCAATTAGGGGGAAAATGAGATTGGATATGGGTAATACTTCATTTGATGAAGAAATCCCCTCCCCCTCCCCTAAACCCAAACCTTCTTTTCAGGCACCCCTTTAAAGCTTTTTCCCTTCAAAAAATTTTTTTATGATAACTTGGGCCCAAAGTTACAACAGAAATAGTTCATCAAAGTCCGCACTGAATCCTCGCAGTCAGCAGCATAATTTTTGGAGGAGCTGAATCCAATTACAACACTGAAAACAGCCCACAGAATTCACAGAAGACATTAGAATGTTGGAAGAGTGCTGACAAGAGCAGAAGGTCAGGCTTCTACGAAGAAGAGAGATACCAACGTAGGTCGAAAGGGGAAGGTGGGGGTTTTTCTTTGTAATGAGTATTTGTGTAATACACACACATGTGCAAGTCCTCTTTAAAATGTTGTTTTTTAAATTTTAAAAAAGGAAAAAAGGGGTTTTTTTTCCCCCAAAAAAAAATTTTTTTTTTTTTTAAAAAAAACCCTTTTTTTTTTTTTTTAAAAAAATTTTTTTTTTTTCCAAAAAAAAAAATTTTTTTAAAAAATTCTTTTTTGGGGGGAAAAAATTTTTTTTTAACCCAAAAAATTTTAAAAAAAATTTTAAAAAAATTTAAATTTGTTTCCTTTTAAATTTTTTAAAAAAATTTTTGGTTTTTTTTTCAAAATTTTTGGGTTTTTATTTTTTTTCCCAATTTTTTAAAAAAATTTTTTTAAAAAAAAAGGGTTTTTATTAGAAAAATTTTTTTTTGGGTTTTTTTTAAATTTTAAAAAAAAAAAATTTTTTTTATTTTAAAAAATTTTTTTTTGGGCCCCCCCTTTTTTGTTTTTGGGTTTTTTTTAAAAATTTTTTTTTTAAAATTTTTTTCCCAAAAAATTTTTTTATTTTTAAATACATACAAAAAAAATAAAAATTTGGGATTGTATAAAATACGCTAAATTAAATAAGAGTGACATAGTGCTTATGCTTAGTGATCGAATTTTCTAATTCATCATTGGATTCCATAATGCATCCCGAAATGAATGCAAAACAGAATTGAGGACCTTGTATTAGCCTAAAAATTAAACTAGGCACCAAGATCTCCTTTAAATGAGGCAGGCATGGCGTTCTGATTTAATCAAATCAAGAAAAAAAGATATATACTAACAATAGCATTATGATGGATCAAATCTGTTTTGCTTCCAACCATTAAATATGTTTGTACTGTAGTGGTATCATTTATATAAGCAAGTTACAGCCTCCGGACTGAAGTGATCTATTTGGTCTAGTGATACGTTACCTGCTTACAGAGCCGAAGGTCACAAGTTCTCTCTTTCCGGATGCGCACCACTTTAGTACTATACAATTAGCGTAAATAAATAGCAATTAAAGCGACAATAAAATTAAATAAGGAACAATTCTGAAGAAGTATGTTATTATATATAATGTGTATCGATCAATATTATTTCCATTGAATTTTTTTCAAAAAAAAGGGAAAAGAAAACTGCTTACTTAGAAGGAAAAAAATAGTTCCTAAGAAATTATGTATCCAACCAGTAAAGAATTTGTAACAAATACGTAAAATGTGCAACGTGAGACAGGTAATCGATGAGGACTAAGCTAAGTTCTTATTTCTTTCAGCTTGTCGCCAGACACGCAATATTCCTTTAATCTGTCTTAGTTAGTTCAAGACCTCAACATTCCATGTCGACAGGCATACTTCACTGGAAAGAATGAAATAGCTGCAACGTGAAACCGATCATTTTTTCCCTCAACCTCATTTTGACAGTGCCTATGAAAAAATGCTATCGAAAAGGAAGAGAAACCTTTTTTTTTTCGCATATTGAAAAGAAAGTGATTTTTGTTGCTGTTGAGGTACATTTATATTGGATGTCATAAGAAATTTATTTCGAATACCGATCCAACTATATTAGATGATTATCTTAATTATTTAATAATGTCATGCAGAAGCCCATTCCTAAATATATATGTATTATAATATAGGGATTGATTTGTTATGTATACTATCCTGATTTTTAATGATTGCTTCTTTTTACTCTTCTTTCTTTTTTCTACGACCCAGTAGTATAAGCAAATTATAGGTAAAGCTAGGCTGTACTGAAAAAAATGTCGCCAGTTCCTAAGGCCAAAAGCTTCCTATTATACTACTGTAGATAATATTTGATTTGTTTATCTCTCATTTGCAGCAATTTAGCATATATGTTTATAGATTGGCATAAATATACATACATAAAAAAAGTGTGTGTGTATGTGAATTATAGGGATTTCACAATCATATAAAACGCAAGATATCGAATTATAATTATGTCAGGGGACTTAAATAAAGTTTATGCGAAATAAATTTATAGTTTTTATTTGAAATATTTTAAATAGAAGTATACAATAAACAAGTAATATATAAAAAAATAATGTCAGTTCCTGCGTTGGTAAACAATGAAAAAATTATTTTAGTTACATTTTATTAAATAATTACAATTAAGATAAATATGCATATACATATGAGAGAATCACAATATTAAGTGGCAAAATAGAAAGCGATTTTCCTTTTACATTTCTAATATATGGCGTTGGATTATTATTTTTGTTTGTTACTATTTTTATTCATTAACTAAATTTAATTATTCCAAAAAACTAGTATAGTAAAAAGAAATGCTATTCTAAGAAATTAGGCCATACCATGTGGGATTCGAACTCACTACCTTTGGATTAGAAGTCCAACGCACCATTTACCTGTGCTATAGGGACACAACAAGTGAATTTATATATGGTGTTGCACTATTGTTTTTGTTTGTTATTATCTATTCTTTAATTATATTAAGGTAATGAATTAATATCTGAAAAAAAACTGTATTAACACCAAGTGTCATCCCCTAAAAGTTTTAAAAAATGTATTTGAACTTGAGTGGATGAATAAAAAGTAATTCATTAACGATTAAATATTTGAATATATATATAGAGAGAGAGAGAGAGAGAGAGATTATATATGAATTAATAGTAGGAATTGAAAAATAACACACGAGAAAATATTTCTAAGGTTTCGATTTGTAATCAAATCACTTTTTTGCAGATTTAAATTCCAATTTTCTGTGGTATTGAATGAGAGGGGGAGTTCAGTTGCACTAAAACTAATTCAACAAATTTAAAGATGCGAGTCCATATTTTATGATTTAGATACAAAAATTTATCGATCGAAATTAATATATGAAAAAATTGCTTAAAAATTTTGAATTTATTGTTTATTAACGTTGCACTTTGAGGACATATAAGCGAACAAGGCCGCCCAGTGGCTACGGTCACAAACTCGTGGCTGACGAACCCTGAGTTCGAGTCCTCATGCCATTGATGTCCAGCCGTGTAGAGAGACTGATGCACGATAAATCTGTTAAGGCTCAAAGTTCTGCTGTAAACGGGGTGTGGTAGTTTGGAGAGTGGGGGCAGCTTAGGTGGAAACCTTGTCACTTAACCGATGTTCAAAATTACGAGATTTGTCGCCATCAGCCCTCGAGTTGCTGTATATTCCGAAGTTATGGCGAGTTGCATTATAATCCAATGCACGATGTTATTGGAGTCGAGTATTGTAATTCTGGACCTAGGTCAAATGTTGTGGACTACAATTGAGGTGGTACACATTTCCACATTCTGCAAACGTGAGGATTTCGAGCTTCAACAGACTATATGCATCATCCTTTCTACATGAAAAGTATTACAGGAAGTAAGCGACTGTTTATTGAACAAGAATCAAAAGGTTCATTTTTAAAATGAACCACAAGTATGATACGCCAAGCTAACAGGACTATTTCCTCACCATTCATCTAGACACGTGCAAGTTGATTTATTAAAACTGTTTCACGCAAATCCTTATTCTTCATCTCTGTCGCCAATTCTATCCATTTGAGATACAACCAGATATCCCTACACATTGAGCTAATGCAGATCCCACAGTACCTTTGACTAATCGCTTATTAAGAGTGGGGGTGTTTGATCATAGTATACAATTAATCATACACAAGGAACTATTGGGGCTAATTCCGTAGTCTTACGTGCTGGCCAAGTTCAAAGGATCATACATACCAAGAGCTCAGCAATGCAGATATAACCCTCATTATTGCGAGGGATATCCAAGATTTCCGTAAACGGGCTCAGATTCACCATAATTTTGCAAATATGGGATATCAGGTAAGCGAAGTTCTAGTGGGAAATTAAATTTCAGTAACCTAATTTTCCACTAGCTACGTTTACTTAATTAATGATCTAAGTGTTCGGATACATTTGACTAGTATAGAGTTAGAAGATATGTATTATATTCGTTGGTGTATAATATTTTTCCGTAAGCAATTAGATTACTTAATGTATACCATGATGTTGTTTGGTGAGTGATATATTTTTAACTGCTATATATTAACGCATATCGGATCTTACAAAATAATTCTTTTGATATTGAAATTAAGGCTAAGGACTTGCGCCAGAGAGATTTAATTCAATTCTTGGGATTCTATAAATTTGGGCTCTTATTCAATCAATTCAAAGCATCTTCATTTACTGTAATGTATCCGACTACGTTCGGAACTGAGATTTTAAAAAAGCGCACAAATGGAAATTTTTAATGATATTTAGTGTCACTTAGATTAGAATACCTGTATAAAATTATTTTAAGGGCATTTTGACACAAAAAAACTATTTAAATATACTATTTCGGCAAAAAATTAACTTAGAATAACCTTTTTTCAAAATGTTCTCTTTTTGTGAAAAATGCTTCTATAATAATAATATTTTGCCTGTATATAACTCAGACCTCTGTACCGAGGCTCAATTATGATTTTTGGAAAATTCACTTTACTTTCAGAGTTACAACCAATTAAAATAATTATCGGCGTTTTTTTCTTAAAATTTCTCCCCTCTGTTGTCGTAAAACATGGATAAATCCACTTCTAAGTTATATATTTTAAAAATTCTAGTTGAGCTTCTGTACAGAGGTCTGAGATATATACAGGCGAAACATTATTATAATAGAAGCATTTTTCATAAAAGGAGAATATTTTTTAAAATGGGTCATTTTATGTGCATTTTTTGTCAAAATATTGTACTTAAATAATTTTTTATTGTAATACTATTCTTAAAACAGTTTTATGTACATTTTCTAATCTACGTGACATTAAATATCATAAATATTATCCATTTATACGCTTTTGCAAAATGACGGTTCCGAACGTAGTCGGATACCTTAAAATGTCTTTATCGTATTTTATTACATACAAAATAATGCAAATATTTAATCAATACTTTAATATTATCTTCTTTTTTTTTAATGATGATATTTTGTTCACATTTTAAATGTTTTGATAAGTAAAAAAAGAATTTCTACGATTGCAAAATAATATTTATGTAGTCTAAATGTTACACTGGGGAAAAAAATCCGAACATTAAGGAAGACTTTTTTTTTATATAAACGAAATTTGGTATAGGCTTGACTATACATCTAAAAGATGACATGCATTCAAATTTTGTAAATACGTGTGGTGCCACTCAAAACTTATAAATAAGGGTTGTTTTGAATGCGTGCTGTTAAGTTCGTTAGCCTTATTTGTCTGTGAAATCTGACGTATTGAGTTGATATTAGCCAATAATGCCTCAGAAAACGAATAAGCCGTTATGAACAGCTCACCGAGTTTGAGTGATGTCTTAAAATAGGGCTACGAGAAGAGAAATTTTCTCTCCGTGATATTGCAGAAAAACTTAGCCGAAATGTATCCACTGAGCATGACTGAAGGAAGAAGTGATCAAAGAATGGTTCTGTCTCAAGAAGATCGGTTTCCGAGAGGCCACGTGGCAGAAATTCGGGCGCATGCCGCTCAACGCACATTGCAAATGAAACGCAATACATAAATTATACCTTAAAGCAAAGAAAATAATATTAAATTTTTTATCACTAAGACATACACCAGTAAAGATATACAAAGTAATAATGTTATAATTTTACAGTTTTAAAATTATTATTATTTTATATCAATTTTGGAAGAATCACACAGCATGTTCAATCAGTAAGCAATATTAAAAAAAATTTTACAGATACGCGAAATACTTGATTCTTACAGTAAATAATTTAACGAATTAAACATTTTTAAAATTTTATATTTAAATACTTTAATGACGAATTTTCTGCTTCGCGTATATAATTTGAACAATGGTTTAAACTCTCGATTCCTGCTAAACAGTGAAGGACAGTACACGCTTAACTCAGCTGGGGTACAAAACTCTTCTGTAGAGTTAACAAGGACACACTAAGAATGTTATATACTAGCTCAAACATTATCCTACTCCAGCGTTTCTCAAACTGTTTGGTGTGCGCCTCTAAGGGGGTGTGATAACTCTACCAGGGAGCACGAGCATATTGAAAGGTCGAAAACAAAAGATTATTTACAAATTATTAAGGAACAGAAAGTAAACAAAGAAAATACATTCTGACAAGAAATAAATACACACTTACACTTATATAATGCACTCATAAATGTATCAGTATTTCGCAATATTTTTATAATTAATTTAGCAATACTAAGCTAAAAATAAGTTTAATAACTACCACTGAACCCATGGGCTTGTAATATATTAATTAAATACAAAAATTGGCCCTTGTTTTGATGATTTGTATGGTTTATAATTCATATTTTATTCAAGATCCTTTAATTCCATTCCAAAGCATTCGGAATAATTTTATGGATAGCAGTACACACAAAGATTATTCTTCGAAAAGACTTATACATACGTCCGGGGGAATTAATGCTTTACCAGAGTTAGACGTTTATATACGCCGGTGGCACTTGAGAGTTCAAAGTCGTATTTTTGCTTTAGCGTCGAAGTATTCAACACATTGAATATAAAATTTGTTATTGTATGGGGGGAGTCGCGATGAAAAATTACGATTGAAAATATGGTCGCAAATATTGAAAGTTTGAGAAGCACTGTCCTAATCATGACGTTGTTTCAAATTTATTAGGTTCTTTGAGATTACGTTGCTTTATCCATAAGACACATTGTCTGGAATCCATATAAATTTCTTAAGAAATATGAAATGAAATATTATAATCATCACTTTCTTTTACATTTATCGTAATACTTTGTCTTTATCATTAAGGTATCCGACTACGTTCGCAACCGTGATTTTGCAAAAGCGTATAAATAGATAATACTTAAGATATTTAGAGTCACTTAAATTAGAAAATGTTTATAAATATGTTTTAAGAAATGTAATGCAATAAAATATTATTTAAGTACAATATTTTGACTTAAAATGAACATAGGACTCATTTTCAAAATAGTCTCCTTTTGTGAAAAATGCTTCTATTATAATAATATTTTGTCTGTATATAACTCAGACCTCTGAACAGAGGCTCAACTAGAATTTTTGAAATTTATAACATAGAAGTGAGTTTATCCATATTTTACGACAACAGGGGGGAGAAACTTTAAGATAAAAAGACCGATAATTATTTTAATTAGTTGTAACTCTGAAAATAATGTGAATTTTTCAAAAATCATAGTTCGGACTCTCTGGAGAAGGCTTTACTTTATATCAGCACACACACACACTCACACACAAAATATTATTATTTTAGAAACAATTTTTATAAAAGGAGAACATTTTGTAAAAATGTTATTCTAAGTTAATTTTTTGCCAAAAAAGTGTATTTAAATAATTTTTTTTTGTCACAATGTCCTTAAAACAATTTCATACATGTATTCTAATTTTCATGGTATTTAGGGTCAATTAGATTACTTAGATCACTTACGAAAAGGACATATTCCGCGAAAGGTCTTTTAGAGTTCTTTAAAAATATATATTCCTTAGAGTTTTTGTCCATAGGTGCACAGGAACGAAAGTTATTCCAAAAAAAAAAACGCTTTCTCAAGGTCAAACTTTCGGAACATTCGAAAATTCATAAAAAAAAAAATTACCCATCGATTTCTAAAAAAGGCCCCTGCTTTTGCGAGGAATTTTAAGCTCTACCGTCAGGTGCGACACTTTTTATTAAGGGTGTATTCTTTAAAAAGTTATTCGAAAAAAAAAGATTTCGGGGGAAAAATGTTTCCTGTTTTCCCGAATAAAAAAAAATTCTCGTTGGATTTTTAAAAAATACAATTTTTAACGCGCGCAATTAAAAGGGCTTTCGTTTTCTTCACAATGTCCTTAAAACAATTTCATACATGTATTCTAACCTAAGTGACCCTAAATATCATGAAAATTATAGTACATGTATGAAATTGTTTTAAGGACATTGTGACAAAAAAAATTATTTAAATACACTTTTTTGGCAAAAAATTAACTTAGAATAACCTTTTGTAAAAAATGTTTCTACTGTATTAATATTTTGCCTGTATTCAGGTCAGACCTCTGTACAGAGGCTCAACTAGAATTTTTGAAATGCATAACTTGAAAGTTGGTTTATCCATGATTTACGAAAACAGAAGGGAGAAATTTTAAAAAAATACGCCGATAATTATTTCAAATGGTTGTAACTCCGAAAATAATGTGATTTTTAAAAAAAACATTGTTGAGCCTCTGTACAGAGGTCTGAGCTATATACAGGCAAAATATTAATACAATAGAAGCATTTTCTTACATAAGGTTGAACATTTGGAAAAAGGTTATTCTAAGTTAATTTTTTGCCAAAATATTTATTTAAATAATTTTTTTTTGTCATAAAGTCCTTAGAATAATTGTATACATGTATTCTAATCTAAGTGACACTAAATATCATGAAAATTATACATTTATGCGCTTTTTTAAAATCATGGTTCCGAACGTAGTCGGATTCCTTAAAGACCATAGTAAATACTTGTTTATCTGTATCAAATTTCGTATACACACGTCCATTTTCCTCTTCGCTCAAAAAGCTTCCGTAAAGATAATAAATCGAAAATCTAAATACACGGCACTAAAAACTACAATAAACTTCATCCGCCATTCATTACAGGTATTCTGGACAAATTACCAAAGCCATTCCGCGTATATCTCCATTCCTTTGTCTCTGAGATTCGACCAATTCTCGCGAGATTCAAGTAAACGACACCCCAGACATTGCGCAAGCATGCCTCTCGCAGGACATCGGAGCGGTGGCTTATTAAGAGAACAGACACACACAGCATAGGAAAGAGCACGTAATTAATCATACGAAGGAACGGGTGGGACTAATTTCGCAGTCTTATGAGCCGGCCGAGATCAAAGCTAATATGCCTACGGCTCAGCAGTGTAGATATTTCGAGCATTATTACGGGGCGAAATGTAGAACGAACATGGGGTGAGGTACAACAAGATACAGATATTAAAAGATAAGACTAAGACACACTTTATTTGAAATGACTCCTATTAAATCTCTTGTACTGTGGATTGGGAATTAATTTGGCTTAATAGATTGAAACAAGTGATTTTATTTACATGCAACAGTATGCATATCCAACTACATTTAATGTAAAAAATTTAGCTTACATAAATACAACACGCACATATATATATATATATATATATATATATATATATATATATATATATATATATATATATATATATATATATATATATATATATATATATATATAATAGGACATGTGTTTTCGTTAATCGTTGATTTAAGAGCTATTATTCTTAGGAGGTTAACGTTGTTGTATAAAATAGATAAAATACTTTAGGGTACATTTAATTATTCTGAAATTAAATAATATTAATATTTAGTAAACGCTATTTGAATTTACTGACGACATTGTTTTCAATTTACAAATATGTTTTAATTGTATTTTTTTGTATATGCATATTTTTTTTGTCCTATTCCTCATCTAGACCCATCAAGATTCCATGACAGAGAGACCAATACATTTTAGAAACACAAAAATATTCAATGATTTTATAAGCATTAGCCGCACCTTGTTCGCTGAGTAAAGAACAAGAGGCTAAATAATCTTCGCTTATGCCTTTAGCATTACATATAGGGCATATCGGGGAATCTACTTAAGGCATCCGACTACGTTCGGAACCATAATCTTAAAAAGGCACATAAATGGATAATTTCCATGATATTTAGTGTCAATTAAATTAGAATACATGTATAAAATTGTTTTAAGTACATTGTGACAGAAAAAAATTATTTAAATACAATATTTTGGCAAAAAATTAACTTAGAATAACCTTTTTTCAAAATGGTCTTCTTTTTGTGAAAAATGCTTCTATTATAATAATATTTTACCTGTATATAGCTCAGACCTTTCTATAGAGGCTCAACTACGATTTTTAAAAAATTCATATTATTTTCAGAGTTACAACCCATTGAAATAATTATCGGCGTTCTTTTCTTAAAATTTCTCCCCTCAGTTGTCGTAAAACATGGATAAACCCACTTCTAAGTTATATATTGCAAAAATTCTAATTGAGCCTCTGTACAGATGTCTGAGCTATATACAGGCAAAATATTACTATATAATAGAAGCATTTTTCACAAAAGGAGAATATTTTAAAAATTTTTCTTTCTATGTTCCTTTTTTGTCAAAATATAGAACTTAAATAATTTTTATTGTAATATTATGCTTAAAACAATTTTATATACATTTTCTATTCTAAGTGACACTAAATATCATAAATATTAACCTTTTATACGCTTTTGCAAAATTACGGTTCCGAACGTAGTCGGATACCTTAACTGAATATGTACAGATGTTTTGTGAGGTAGCCTTTTAAAGTTGTAATTTTTTAAAATTAGTCACAACAGGAATATGCAGGAGGTCATAAGAAATGGGATTTTTCTTTTATGAATCTCAGGTTTTTCCATTCACAAAAATAAGCCTGGAATCTAGAATTGATGATACTTTGCACTTTGAAGACAAACGGAAGGATCAGGCTAGAAAAGATCAAACCTATCCTTAGTAAAAGTGCAGCAAACTCATTATTCAGGATTTCATAATGACTTGGAATCTTTAGCAGTATGAAATTGCGTTCACTATCCATCAAAGAATAAATAACAATCTGAGATCCATTAAGTACAGGTCCATTGTTTGAAGGTAGGATGAAGTAAATGCTTTAATACAGGCATGTGAATCAATGAATATCAGAATCCGTAATAGTGCATTGATACACGCGGACCATTTTGAAACTAACCACAGTTTTGGGCATGGCGCTGAAATACGGTTCGGAGCGCCCTTAATCTAATGCACGAGCAATCTCTGACCCAGTATGTTTCCATTCGGCGAGTGGGAGAATCGGAGGGGCAATAGTTTGCTAATTATAACGTGACAAAATGTGTGCCGCTGTAGAAAATCCCGCGAAATGTGAGGTGTGAGAAGTGATAAGATACTTTGAGCCAAAACACTGTCAGCAGCGGATATCTATCGCAAATTGTGGGCCGTATATGGGCCAAACCTTATGAGTGAAGGTATAGTGCATCAAAATTGGCGCTCTCTTTCAAGGTGAAAGAATAAACATCCATAAAGAATCACGGAGTGGAAGGCCCTCCGCTGTAAGTGCAAATCTCATCCAAGAAGTCGATGAAATAATTCGTTTTCTTCCGTAATTTTACAATCTCCCAACTTTCAGAACATTTTACAAACATTTTTCCGACAGTTTTGCATGTGACAGTCAGGGAAGATTAGGTTACCGGAAGTTCTGTGCTCGATGGGTACCGAAAATGCTCATGAAGATCCACAAAACCAGTCGAACGGATGCTGTCTTAGAATTTCTTTCCCGGTACCCCACGGATGTTGAAGACTTTTCAAACAGAGTAGTGACTGGTGATGAAACTTGTGGTGGTGCATGTCAATGCGGTGGTAAATCCACAGTGTATGGTGTTGTGTCATACTGGTTATCTTACCTTGCTGAGGAAAATCCGTCAAACTTTATCATCGAAGTAGCTGGTGGTTACCGTCGTTTTGGAAACTGAAGAAATCTTTTTTATCGAATTCATGACACCTGGAACAACAATCAATTCCGAAGTTTACTGTTTCAGGTTGAAGAGACTGAAAAGAGCCCTCCAGAACCAAGGACGTGGTCTAATACGTTCTAGGGTTGTACTTCTGCACGATAAAACGCGAACTCAAACTGCTGTAAGAACACGAGTGGGTTTGCGCAATTTCAAATGGGATGTGTTTCAACATCCTTCCTACATCCCGAACTTGGCTCCCTCTGATTACCATCCGCTAACTGCAATGAAAAAGAGGTTTAGTTGACAGCATTTCGCTGATGATCAGAATCTTAAAAATGCTGTGACACATTGGTTTAAATCGCAGGCGGCCGCATTTTATACAGAAAGAATTGATAAATTGTTAAAACGATACGACAAGTGCTTAAATATTAGGGTAAACTATGTTATTAAATTGAGAAGAGTTGTAACTTTGATATGTAAATATTTTTTTTTTCCCTTTTTCTGGTTGCTTACAGCAATCCGGGGTACACTTTCCGAATTGCCCTTGTATCTTACGTATGAATTAAGTGTTCCATTAGCAGAATGATATATATATATGTAAACTTTTACATATTAAATGGATTAACTGCATTAAAATATTTAATTTTTAATAACCAATGCATTGAAATTTTAAAAGTTTTAACATCCAAAACACACATTAAACTATTCATTCTCTTAAAAATAAGTTGAAATACTTAAAAACATTTTCCCCAAACCATGAAAAACTAAATTAACTTTAAATGGGGAAAAATACAAAGAGGGACTGACATCCAGATAATTATAAACAAATTAATTTAAGGTATGAAGATAATAAAAAAAAGCACAACTTAAAAAATACGGATGTATTTTTTACTGCAAAAATAATTCAACATACGAATAAGTCTGATAGCATTCCACATATCTTTTGCTTCAAGTTCTTCTGAATAAATTTTAAAATCAAGAAGATAAAAACTTTTTAACCCCACATAAATAAATGATCAAGGTTTTTTTTCACATTCCTCTTCCTTTTATATCTAGACCTTTAATTCCAGGGTAGTGTTGTGTGAGGTGACAGCTCTGGTGATAAATTTATGGTAGCACCTAAGCCACACGTTTTTATTTAGTTTTGTTTTTTAGTGTTGTCTGTGTGCCAGAGAGAATTATTTATAAAAGTAACTAAAATATAGATACTTTACAGAGCTCTGTGAGTAGTCTTTTCAGGAAACAAGATTGCAACAATAGCTGACATGGATACGTTTTAAGTAAATTTCTTCCAATAGAATTTCTGTAAAAAATCATGTAAAAATAATTTGCGTCGTTAAATTATAATTCCTCTTATTATTTCCTTACAAATTTCATTTTAGCTTAGCCATTTTTTGTTATTTAAAGTTATTAGTGTAATAAATATATAAAATATTGCTAAGATATTTTGGAAAAATTTTTAATTTTGACATTCAAAGGATAGTAAAGTAAAAACTATCCCTATAAAAGAATTAATTACAGAAATATAAAACGTTTTTAAAGTATTTTTTTTTTTTGAATTTTCTAATAGGCATACTATTTTTCCATTCGTATATCATTTCTTGGAATTTTACGAACGATCTATTATTGTGTTTTCGTAAACTGTTGATTATGAAATAAATTTGTTTTAGGTATTATGTATGTGAAAGGTCGACTTAGCCCTTAATTCCTGTTACAGTTGGTCTATAAATGAGTACCAAACTTGCTTGGAGACTTAACCTGTTATCACTTGCGCAGGGTGTTCTGTATACCCCAGCAACAAGGAAAGCCTCCTAAGATTTCAAAAAGAATGCGCAGAACCACCATTTTTTTCTGTAGCTGCACATTTTAGGTCATTGAACCTTCAAACCTGATGCAATCACTGTTATTCGGACGTTGAACGAACGACCTTTAAAAAATCTGGGGGCAGAGAACTCCCTACCAAGTTGAGACGGATACATTCAGCTCTGTGTTTGGAAAATGGAAAAATTTATTTTTCTACTTTCTACTATCCTTATCCTTAATTATAAAGTATGTTTTTTCCCTGGTATATACATTTTATTTATTTTTTGAAAAAAATATAAAATTATGCATTTTAAGTAAAAATTTTGTATGTTTAGTTTAAATTAATGTTAGCTCATTTGTATGCAAAAAATTTTAAAATTTTTTTTTTTATTAAAAAAACATCGTTTTTTAAATATGTATCATAATTGACTTTTTTTTTTCATATTTAAATGCAGGTGTTAAAATTTTGGGGGTTTGTTCTCTACACCCCGAGTCCACGGTAAAAACACTGCGGTGAGGGTTAAAACTGGGGTCTCAAATACTGCCATTGATGGGGGAATCTGCTCATGCATCTCACTTAAATGGTTACGTATACTAGGATGGGCACGGTGGTTCTTCCCCGCGTGCGCTTTTGTCACTGAGTTAGAGGGAAAAGTTTTAAAGTTGAATTTTTGCTGTATTAAAGTAAAAACCGCACTCAACCCCGTATGTTATAATATTTTTCTGTTTAAAATTTTGTTTTCCCGCATAAATTAAAGAAAAGTTTTTTTTGATTATTCACGAAATATAATGAATTTAATGTAAATGAATCTGAAATTAAACATTTACATATATTCCCCCATTATCATACTGGTGTAGGCCCCGGAAAGCCACCTGGTTTTACCCAAGGTCGTTGAAAGGTTCACGGTTAATGTGGGAAATAAAAAATTAAAAACCCCGGTATAATTCGTTATTTTGGGCGTATTTTTTTTTTACCAGCTGTCCTCTTATAAAAATGTATCTCTAATAAATGTATTTTCATAACCCCTTCAATGTCCAACAAAAAAATTCTTCTTTTCAAAAAATACGCTTAGAAAAAAATTGCATGTAAAACCTTCCCTTTTATAATAAAAAGGCCCCTAGCTTTGAAGCTTAATAATATATTGAATAGAACCAGCCATCAGAAACTTTTTGAACATTAACAATTCATTTCTTATTCCTATAAAACTGAAGGGTTATTTATAAAATTTTTATCAAATGCAAATTAGATTGTTGAGGCTTTCAAGGATATCCCTTTTATTATTATGTTTTAAATTTTTGCCCAAGTATTTAAGTAACCTTAATCTTCATTTGCGTGTTTTATTTTTTCCCAAATAACATTTGAAGATTCCCTTAAGGCATTTTTTAGTTTTTGAAAAACTTTTTTTGTAAGGGAAAATAACAATAATGTTTAATTAAACCCTTTTAAAAAAGATATAGGGTTTAAAAAACATTGTAAAATGTCACTGTGCATTCTAAAACAAACTGGGTTTTTTAAATAAGATGTTTTCCCAAATTAATTAGGGAAAATGCCAAATACTCACTTTTCGTGTTCGATTCTAGCTACGCGCTTTTTAAATATGACAAAATCTTTTCACCAGGTTGGTTAGGCAAATTGCGGGCTTTTTTGGGATTTTCTTATTGAAATTAGTTTTAAAGGAAAAGGTAAAGATAACTTTTAAAAAGTTTTTTTTATGTTTTTGAAGCTTTTGAACTATCATCTTTTTTCAGAGGAAACGTGATTTGGGAAA
>BMAV01024513.1:8739-24916 GCA_019973955.1 Trichonephila inaurata madagascariensis
ATTCCTTTTTAAAAAATAAAAAAAAAAAAAAAAAAAAAAAAAACGCACTGGAGAATGAAAAAAAAAAAAATGTTAGAACTTCGTATCTGATATGATGTGAAGAAATAGAAAAGAAGTACAGAATGATTCCTTTTAAACGTTCTCTCGAAGCCATTTTTTTTACTTCATTCCCCTTACATTCAGTACCGAAAGCAATACTTTTTCTTATAATGACCTCTTTGATAGAGACAATAATTTGATTTTCTTTCTTTGCTGATTGAAATTAAAAACATGTAACGGCGATTAAATCGTAAGGAGATTTGTTTTTAATGGCTGCCAGAATTTATATGAAGTAAAAAGTTAAGGAACGATTTAATGGAACCTTATTTCAATTTCTTCATTTTAATCTATCTCTTCGAGTTAGTGTTGGGGTTGATAAAAATCTCTTTTGCTTTTTAATCATTTAACTAGAATGAAGAATGAAGATGGAACTTTTTAAAGAGAGTTTAAATGAAATTTAAGGTCTGTATAAATTCTCTCTCTCCCTCTCTCGGTTCTTTATTTTAATGTGGACAATTATGCAAGTGGTTGTAGTTTTCATCCAACAAGTTTTTCGAAGAATTGTCGTTTCGTCAAGTAATTTTAAGTCCGCATTTGAGAGTAATTTAATCCGTACTTAAGAACTTTTCATTTAGAAATTTATTTCGTGTTAATTGATCGTAGAAAAGGTGTTTAATCGTTTGTTAGTATTCCGAAGAGTTCGAAGTAAAAATGGTAGTTAAATAAAATTTACACCACCATGTGAATATGCCAAAGAAAAAAAAAGTTTCTGTTAATCCTGTGATGCTTTTTTCCCCATGGTGTTAACTATCAAGTAAACTTTATTTTCATAACATAATTTTATTTTCGCAATTAAAACTGTTATAAGAACACTATGTTTAGATAAATATTTTTTAACCCATTAAAATTAAAACTGAGACTTGAAAGTAGCTTTAATTTTCGCGTATAGTGTTCTTTCAAACAAATTAAAGCTATTTTGATTTTGTCTTTCATCACATAACTTTTATTTCTTTATCCCTAGGTCTAAGAAAAAATATTTTGATAATTAGTTTGGAACGTGAACTGATTTAATTTTTAAAAACACAAGTTCCTTAATTATAATATATTTACCCGTTCCTTATTCTTGTGTTAGGACTTCAAAGTAGATTTATTATGAAAAATATTTACATTTTTCAAAGTAAATTTCTTATGAAAATGTATAAATATTTTTATAAAAATGTTTGCTTTCAAGGATAATTTATTGCGTTTTAGAAGAAATTCTTGATTTAATTATACAAACACAACGAATTAAAATATAAATAATTTCAATGAAAAAACTAAATTGAGATATTCAAAGGATAATCGAACAAAACATACTTTAAAAGACTTACGTTTTATGGTAATCGGTAAGAAATTAAGTAAAAACAACAGAATCTTGAATATTCACTAGATCACCCTAGTTTAATTCAATGAAATTCAGAATTTTATTTATTTTAGCTAGTTTTGTTAGTTTTTTTAAAACTTGGATCAACTTGTGGCAGTAACTTGTATAATACGTAAGAATATACCAAAAAAATTTCTTCTATTTTCTTTTTTCGTCTATAGAATCTTCAGATAAATATATTTTGCAAAAAGTATCAATGGTACATAACAATGGTAACAACTCTAAATAAAAATGTGTGCCTTTGGAAGTGTCGCAACCATTTAGTATTCCATTTAAATTAGTTGGAAGTACTTGCATGGGAAGCATAAAGATAATCGATTTGATAATCGATTTTTGTCAGATCGTGGGACTGGGCTAGTTGTACGCCTATCATTAGTCGTAGCTTTGAATACCATGCAGGTGACAGTACGTTTTGGCTCGGTTCCGCCCCCAATTTTGAAGGAGAGCCCCCTGGGGGTTGGTCAGTGGCCTTCCACCTCTCTTTCTGTTACACCAGTCTCACGAGAGAATTTGTTGCTCAGTGAATATTTAGGTTATCCTTGTGCTGCAAAGGCATTACAGATTTACACACATCCATGCCTTCTCAGGGATTCGAAAACAGGCCCTACGACACAGGAATCAGCGTCACTAACCATTATACCAGATAGGTGGCTCTTTATTTCCTATACTTAAAAATGATATTGTTATTAGACTTGTATGAAAATCTAGTCACTCATGATGAAAATCTAGTCACTCCGCAACTATCAACATATAAGGTCACATGAACAACAAATTTCTGAGCTATCCATCACAAGTAGGACTTTAGTGAATACCTTCACCACACACCACCGGAGAGGCATGGAAATCCACAAAGATGGAAGAGCTTACCTGCAATGTAGGAACTACCCTGAGACACAAAACTTAACCCTGGTCACCTGTTCTCCTGTCCTGCCATTCTGGCGATCTTGCAATGAATTAATGATTGTGCTTAGGACAATTTGTATTCGGATAACTGTCTGAACATAGCCGACGTATTATATAGTACTTTCGGTCCTATATGAAATTAACTTTCCGTTTCCATAAACACGATAACCAACCAACTAACTATAAATACATATATTGTTTCAATCCGTAAGGTAAAAAATCTTTTTATTGTTATTTTTTTTAAATTTAGGTTATAATTTGTTACCGTAGAATACATAACATACAAGATGATATCTAGGGGCGAGATAGGTATCCAAATCCCATGGTGCAAAAAAGAAAAAAAAAATGATGCATTTATTTTGGTTGGGTTTCATCAAGTAAAAATATAGGAATATTTTAAATATACAAAGCTATATATATATATATATATATATAATAACAGTGAAGAAGTACTAGAACCTACTGTGCTAGAGCATGAAGAAATTGGAATTCACCAGACATAACAAATGTAGATACAAAAAAGTCTTTGGACTAAACTGGAGACCTATTATGATTTCTAAAGCTGTCGCTGAATTAGGCCAGCGAATTAGGGTTAGCAATGCTTTACGGATCCTACCTTCCCCGTTCAGCAGAAACTTTCGACATAATAGGGAAAAAAAACCTAGTTGAAAAGTTAAGCCTAATACAACACGTGGAAGAAAAACCAGATAATATATTAAAATGAAGCTAAGAAAATAGAACAATAATGAATATCACAAGGAGAGGAATAAAAAAATAAATAAATAAATAAAATAAAAAATAAAAAAATAAAAAAAATAAAAATGATATATATATATATATTTATATATATAAATAAATGAATTTCTTCCTGTAAAAGTTTTTTAAGATGTATTAATAAGTATGGTAAAATTTTTTCGTGGAACTTGAAGCTTATTTTCAAGTAACAGCTAATAAAAGAATGAAAAAAATTGAAAGTAATGTAAACTTTTCCGTAAGTTATGTTCACAACACTGTACAAACCACTGAAAAAATTTAGGGGGAATTCTCTCTCTCTCTCCCTAAAAATTCAAACTTACTTTCAATTGAGTTACCCTGAATATAAGTGTGTTGTAACCCTTTATATTTATAACTTAAATGTGGGAGAAATAATGGCAAATCCTGTTTGTTAGGTGGTCAGGGTAAGAGGGGCACCTTGAGCTTGAGGGCCCCTGTTCATATCACCACCTAGCCCATTGGTAGCTACGCCACTGGTGATATCTATCAGAATTTTTATTCTTATATACTATCACAATCATATGTACTATTGCAACCATACTACCGCAAACGTGTTGGCCACATTGAATAAAATCCCACGAATTCTAAAAACGGAATACGCTGACGAGAACATGGAGCTCGTAGTCTTAAAATTCTACGTGAAAAATAAGTAATAATTAATAAATAATATCCATTAAAAGTAAATGAATAGCTAATATTTTTTTAATATTATTATTTTTATAATTTTTTTATTATTATATATAATTATAAAAATAATCTAAAAAATTATGCATGATTATATTTTATAAAAAAATAATTAAATCTTATTATTTAAGAATTTGATAAATCGCAGATTCGAATTTCAGTATTAGAGCTTACCATACCAACGAACAGTTAGACTTTGAATGGCGGCTGACAGAGAAATATGAAACGAGGCACATGGTTACCACTTCAGTGTCTACGACGCATGCGAAATCGTAGTTGCCAATCTGGGGAGTTATCTCGAAAGTTAGCAAGGGTGTAACAGTACGTAAGTACAAAAATTTTCAACACTGAAAATAGCAATAGAGAGAGTAATATTTTAAAATAATATTTTTTTTTTTATCAAATGGGAAATTCCTTGTAGATTTATATTAATAATAGTCCAAAGTCCATTTCAACCAAAGGGTGATCTTCATTTCAACTATTGACATTTCTAAAGATCCCAAACAATGTATAGCATTAAAGTAATATAACAGTAAATTATTTTTTTACTGCCTTTCATTGAATTTAATTGTGAAAGAGAAGAACATCTTATCTTAATATTATAAATATTTTTACCTAAGTCTTAATTAAAAACTTTTTGATTTTTTTCTTTTGAAATTCCCAACTTTAAACGCGTAAATCATACCATCTATAAAGCTAGATCATAGAAAACATGCATTTTCTTATTATTCAAATTTAAGAAAAGGTGTCACAACATCTCCTCATGTTGGCTGAGGTGGAAATCAAGCTCATTAGTTGGATTTCAGGGGTATCCGAACGCTGTGTGTGTGGAGAAGCCATTAAATTGAACTCGAAATGATAACTACAAATTTTGCAATGTATTACTTTTATTAAGTTAAACGTTTTATATAACTACGCGATATTCAGACAAGACATACCAAAGGGTAAGAATCAATTTGTACTAAATTGAAAGAGATGCAACCTCTTGCACTTGACAGAAAAATCTTCCGTGATATTGTATTGTAAAAGTGACTACGCAAAAATGGATCTGGCACAAACTAATGTGGCAATATTGTTAACAAGAATCTAGTCATCCACTAATATATAAAATTGTCTACTTCATTGACTATTTATTGAATATTCAGTAATGACGTTTGTTTGTAGTGCAGTGTTGTTATAGCTTTAAGTTTCAATTTGGCAGGGCGGGAAAAAAACCAGAGATAAAGAGGATAGATATATCTTTCTCTTTCTCGTGGATAGCCCATATTTACAAAGAGAATTAAAAAAAAAAGATGTTCAATAATTAAAAAACAAATGGTGCAACTTAGTCCTTCAGTAGAATTCTTTCTTTGTTTTAAGAATATGAAAAAAAGAAAAGAAAGAAAAAGACTTGTAGGACCAAAAAAGAAAGATATTTTAAATGGAGTCAATTTATTTGACGTCATAGTCACACGATAATGATAACCACATGTTTTCAGCCAATCAGTTCAAAAATTAATCTGACGTCATAGTTACACAATAAAAACAATGATGTGTTACTAGTTAATCAGTTCGTGCGCTTCGTTGCTGCCAACTTTTGATCTTTACAGAAACTTTCTCTTGAAAAATACAAGTTTGTCAACAACAATAATGCAGGTAGATAAATTACATTTTATTTAAAAGTACATGCATAAAATAAGATTTTTTTTTAATTTTAAAATATTTTGAAGTTTATTTTTTATAATATTCGAACATTTTTAACCAATTATAAAATCTGAAATTTTAACCAAGTTTTACAAATAGAACAACAAGTACAATTAGTTTGATATCTGTTTCGAAGTCAATGGAGGACACGTATTTGTCTTTATCATGTGTCCCATTGCGATGTAAAAAGCTTACTTCGTTCATTCTCCCTTCATGATAATTTATTTTTTTTAGATAAATTTAATCACAAATGGTCATTCATTCTCACATCATTTACTCCAAGCTTCAGAAATTTATGGGAATGATAGAATGTATTCCTAAGGCAAAAAGAAGTAATGAGTTGCATCTCTTGTTTCTTACAAACAAAAAATTCCATCAAGACACTGTATTATCTGACTACAGGAAATGAATTGAACTTTTTAAGAATGCATATATCTATAGGATCAACCTATACATAAAATAACGTAGCAACTTTAACATTTATATTGCAACATTGTAGCTATTTTCCCCTTTATATCTCTTAATCCGATTGGAGCTGTACGTAATAAATTTTGTATAATAATTCAAATTTGTTACTTGGTTATCTAAATTTGAATTATTTTCAAAAATTAATAAAAATGGGATGAAAGTCTTAATTTCCTTTTAGTAAAACCTAATTTAAAGAAAGAAATGATAAGAAGAGTAAGTTAAAAATTCATTTAAATATTGCATAAAGTTAACTATTGTGCCATAGATATTGAGAATAAGAAATATGAAGCGAAAAACTTTACTTGGATTATGAATGAATTGTTCTTAAAAATGAATAAAAATGATAGTAATTAAAAAGAGTTACTTTTATTGTAAGTTATTTAAGAGTTTAACTTGAAAGAAATAACTTTCAAATTCGTAAAATTATAGAACTTGTTAAGTATCATATTTCCATATTACCACATGCATGGACTTAAAGATCATGCAATAAGTCACAGAAGACTTATTTTTACAGGTCAATATAAATATTTAAGGGAATTGTAATTATTAAGTGTCATTTATAGAAAAAAGAAATACTTCCTTTTAATTTATTTAAATAGTTATCTAATTGAATTTATTAAATAATTTACCAATGTTATATTATTAATTTTAGCAAATTAAAAAAAAATTAAAGGAATGTATGTATAAAATACACTCATGTCCAAAATTAAGGTCACAAATATAAAATCTATGAAAACTGATGAAATATTTACTGTGTTGCCATAAAATGTAGCACAGAGACATACTACAGTGTCAGAAAGAATATAGCAACCTAACAATATGGAAAAGATTTTAACTAAGAATTAAGGTACAAATCATATCAAAAAGGGTTAAATCATGAATCAGAGATAAAGCATTTGCCTCAGAAAAAGTCTGTTTAATATGGTGTGTGACCACTATGAACCACTATACAAACATCACAACGAGCTGTCATACTGTTTATGAGGATGTCAAAAAGTATTTGAAGCAACAAACACCATTTTTCCAAAAGAAAGTCCTCTAATTCCCGGGGGGTCTTGGGAGGTTAGCTACACTGAGAAATAGCGTTTCCCAGACAATCCCAAACTTATTCAATAGAAATGGGATCCGGAGACCTCGAGGATCGATCCATGCGGCGAATATTCCCTCCATCATGAAATTCATCAACAATGTGAGTTTTGTGTAGCAGCGCATTATCGTTCATAAAAATGTAGTCCAGGCCTATAACACCCAATAACACCTCGCATAGGTTTCCGGGATCTCATCCCGATAGCGCTGGAAGTTGACAGTATCAGTATCGAAAACGTACTGTGGTGTAAGACTGACCAACATTATGACACCACCCACAAGGATTCCATTACCACCAATTTTGTCGATTTTTGTTACGAAGGAAGGATGAAAGCAAGATCCATTTTCTTTCCAGGTGATGGACTCGATGAGAATATCTTTGGTACATTTCCACTCAACATTGAAAAGAACAAGCCCCCATTCTTGTGATGTCCACGACTGATGTTTTTGGCTCCTCAATATCCGGCCTTTTCTGATGGATGCAGGCAAATGGACGCACCTGACTGGACTCCGGTAATAAAGGCCAGTCTCTGCAAGACTGCCGTAGACTGTTTGCCTGGAAATTCTTCTTTCTGACATAGTAGCAAGGTAACAATGTGAGGAACAGTCGTCCGTCTATGTCGTCATGCGCTTAGAGCCAAGTAGTGGTCGTGTGCAGATTTAAAGGCACTTTGGCAACCTTGGCCAATCTTCATGGTGACTGTACCACTTGATTGGAATTGATTTCATAACCTGGAGACCATTTTGGGCTAGTTGTAACCATCGAGACATCTCCGCTTGGGACAGGCAAGTTTCAAACCTACCAATGGCTCTTCAACTCAAGGAATCCTGTAAATGATTATGAGAAGACATTCTCACTGAAAACAGACTAACTTGTTTGTTTTAATGCAATATTCACAACACTGGAGGCAAAATTCCCATATGATTGAACGGTCTCAATTCAGTAGTTCTGCAAAAAATATCTCTAAACAAAATCTTTTCTTAAATAGAAGGTAGATATTGTACTAGACGTTCTTCAAAATATATAAAATACAAATTCTATCAGCTTTACTGGTGGCATTTTAAAATTATAACGGAAAACATGTTTTGTGACCTTAATTTTGGACATGAGTATAGTTAACTTTTTTACTCTTCGAAGCTTGTTCTATTTCAAGAGGAAATAAGTAGATGAATATTATATATTTTTTTAATGAAAACATTTTTACAATTCCCTGTGTACCACAAAACGTCACATGGAGCTTACAAAAATAAGTTTGAAACAGCTCACAAAATAAATAAAGGAGAAAATTTAAAAGTTATAAACAGCTACAATTATTTACATTGAATTTGTAAAAATGGCCAAATACACTTCTGGAAAAAATAAGTTGGTGAAAATCTGGAGGTCAATTTATATGAATGCCTTTAAGTGCCAGTCTTTGATATTTTTTTCAGTAACAAACTTATAACATAGTAGGAGCACATGTTCAACATTTTCCTGGTCATCAACGCTACTGTCGCAGAAAGATGACAGAACCAAATTAAATTTGCTCAAATAACTTTTTAAGTTTCCATGTCCACTGAGAAAAAGGGTCATTTTGTAATTAGTAAAAATTATATCATGGAAGTTTCATATTAATGGAAGCACACAACATTTCTTGGTTAAACTTCCTTTATTTGAGTTGATATTATTGTTTCCTAGACACCACTATTCTTTCTCTTACAACTTTCTTTATAGATAGAATAGCGGAGTCTTGAAGAATGGTTTATTATTTAATGAGTATTTTCTTAACCCATTATATTCACAAGTAGATCATTGAATCGCGGTTTGAGTGATCCTTTTTTCAATTAAAAAATTTTAGTACATAATTTTTAACTTTTTTTTAAATACTTTTTAGGAATTTTAGGTGAAGCATTAAGTTGAAAAATTTCCGTAGCAGTGGGAAAAAAGTAGTGCTTTGTAAATAAAAAAAATCTCTTTGCAGATTTAGAAATAAAAATTATTGTTACAAAAATAGCCCATTCTATAGATGTTACATCTTTAATTTGTAAATTAAGTTTCATTTTTATTTGTTTTATTTTCTTTTAAGTTTTGGGGATTTCTTATAACTAATATTTTATCAATTTGAATGAGTTTCAATACAAAATCTTTGAGTAAAAGGTTACTTCCTAACTTATTTTCTTCAAGTCAAAGCATTTCATCAAAAAAATATTATACAATTTTACAATATTACAAATAACATAAAATATTTTATTTTATATTTTATATAATTTCTAATGCAAAGAAGTAGGTTAGTTTTGTGAGTGCTAGTAAATAAAACAGTATTTGCAAACAAAATAAAAAAAAAATATTTGATACTCTTCAAATTTCTAGCGGATACGAGATTTATTATACATATAATAACTCAACGATATAACAGCATTTTTTAAAAAATAATTACGTCACATTCAAGAATTCTTTCGACAAACATTACAGCCAAAGATTCTATTATAATAAGATATTGATAAGACAAATTTACGATTCCGCTCTTTCTCATGAGTGATATATAAGGTCAAATGACGCAGAGAAGCATCATAGTTATAAAGCATCATTAGCGTGAGGGATGACTTCTATAAGACTCTACCCCCCTCCACTTTAATGGACCATCCTCATGATTAGGTTCCGAAAAGGAGAAAACGATGGAAAAGAGGCCCACTTCGTTACGAGCACCAACATCGAGGGGGGTCCTGATTTCTGGAAGAGGGGGAGGAGATGAATAACTAATAATAAAGGCAGGAGAATAAATAAATAAAAACACCCCTGCCCGAAAGGATAATGAAAGAGAGAGACAGGGGTGGGATGGAATTCAACCCCCTCCGGCATTTGAATATTAACTTGGAGCAATGTGTATTTAAAAGCACATTCTGGAGATATAAAGAATGTAGGAAAAATGACATTCCCGAATTCTTGAGTAACGAACTTTAAACTAAAGTGCAATTACCTGTCTGATGGGAAAAATTGCATTTTGCTTCTACTTCTTCTCGTTCTCTTTCTTCTTTACTTCTAGAAATAGGGAGTCAGAAATTTAAAAAGGACTTTTCTCTCTCTCTCTCCATACTAATGGACTCCCCAAGAAAAGACGCTGTTATTGTTGGGAAAGGGAAAGATGATGGTTGGACTTTTATTAAAACGATTGGAGAGAAATTATATTTGGAAGAGATGGAATACTCATATATATATCTGTGGAGGAGTTCTTTCTCTTATTTGGGAAGGTTGGTCACAGTTTGTTTCTAATGATGTTTCTCTTCTAGAGTGATCTTCAGGAAAATCTGGAGAGATAGAAAGATGTAGTATCTCACAAAAGGGATCGGGAAAATTATTATGGCGACATAATATTTGAATTATTAACTTTTCTCATTATCTTAAGAGGGTGGGATAGGGTTCTGGAGAAATGAAATAAGCGAGTTTTATTTAATAAGCTTTCCGGATTGCATTGATTTCCATATCACTTGAAGATTTTAAGGGAATTCGTTTTGCTTTTATTGCTTTCATAACTGTGCCTAGTAAGGAAATCGAGCATTAAACTTTAGAGTTTGGAAAATTGTTGATATACACTACCTTTCTAAGGGTCGTTCCGTATTATGTTGAAATGATGTCATAAGGATTGCGATTCTTAAGGATGGGCATGATTTTATTATTTTATTTATGCTTTAAAGAGTTAACCAGAGCAGAAATTAAAAGGCTTGATTTTATATTCATCGTCCCAGTTATACGGTAAATATATATATATATTTTTAATCGTGTTTTTTCTCAGATTTTTAAATTAAAAAGAAACTTGGAAAAAAATATAAATGTCAAAAGTTGGATGAAAATGTGGTTACAAAAATACATAAAAGCTATGTGTGTGTGATCCTAGTACAAGCTATTCAGTCTCATCCTCAAGAAGGGATCTTCATTGATAAAATTGGAAACATTTATATCTTTAATTTAATTGCTTCATTTGTAGTTTTGGACTTCAAACTTAAGGTAAATTTTCACGAACGTCAAATACAGATGAATACGTTCTTGGAAATGAGCAGGCCGATTGACTTGCAAAGGCTGCAACCAAGCGCAAAATTAACATTACCGTTAATATTCCTAAATCATTTTTACAAGAAAATTATGAAAGAAAGAATGGTGAAGTCTTGTAACCAAAAATATCTTATTTCAAATAAAGGGAGCTTAACAAAGAAATTCTTTCAAACCATTAATGAGAGACTGGTCTGCCATCATTTTTATACTAATTACAAAATAACCCAATCTCTAACTGGTTATGACAACTTTAAAAGCCACTTAAACAAATTTAATTTACTTCTGTCATCTTCTTGTGATTGTGTATTGGTGGCGAGGAAAATGTAAAACACGTGTTTCTTCTGTGTTCCAAATTTGAAAGAGAACGATACATCCTTAGATTGTCTTTCAAGAAACTTAATATAAATTGGCCTCCGAAACTTCAATAACTTAGTTCCACTAGAAATGATTATGAAAAGTTCTGCAAATTTATTTTAAATATTTGTTATATTTCATGACTTTAATCATTTTTCATTTCCTTTGTAATATGTGTTTATGCTTACTTTTGTAAGCCCCGTGTGATACTTTGTGGTGCACGAGGTTTTTATAATTGTTTTCAATAAAGAAATTACATATGAATTATTGTGAATTTCATTATAATAAAACATATATTTACGTTTAAATATAGTTTGACATTTTTGAAAATATCTTATTTGGTTTAATTAATGAAGAAAAATTTATTCCTGTTATGTGTGTGTATATATACAAACAGGTGGTACTTAAACAATTTACTCATTTTATTAATCATTTTCTAATTAACTTAAGTTTTATTTGTAAATGCTTTTGCCTAAATGATCCTTATGTTTGTTTTTCACTTTAATTTGTATCAATTTAGAGATGACAGTTGAAACAATGTTTTCTGAAAGATAAAAATGAAAATGATTTAGTTTAAGAAAAAATGAACTGTGTGTGTGTGTGTATTACTTTTCAAAATTAATACAAAGAATTCATTTGACTAATATATTTATGTGTGAGTGTTTTTAGGTGTTTATGTAGTGTTTTCTATGACTTTTCATATTTATTAGAATTATCTTTTGCCAATATAATACACACATATTTGATTTATATGTATATAATTTTAAAATTGAATTATAACCTTGTTACTAATAACACAATTATTCAAAGAAAAAAAGATTTTTTTTTTTCAAAATATGTTTAACTCTTTAGATTTTTTTATTCAAAAATGTATATATGTTATAAGAAGATTGATAACTAAAAGTAACTGGTTAAAAAAACAAATACTTTTTGTCGCGTATTTGTTTCTTACTATATTGATTGAGATTTGATTTTAATGCATATTCCTGTAATTAATTATTTTTTACGTATATTGTGTCATTTTATAACTATCGTATCAATTACAATTGTTTAAATGCAAAATTTTAAAAACTGCCATTCTTTTTAAATATAATTTTTTTTTTCTGGGTATAATAACTCGATCCTGAATAAAATTTAGTATACAGTTTTCAATTGACTTTATTATCATTTCTATTTACTTGTTTCCTTTCAGTCCTTACATTTACAATTAATGTACACATTATAGCTTCTGAAACTCCTTTTATGTCAATCAAATTTTTTATAGTTTTTCTTTCTTTTAACCCGAGAGGGGTCACGCGGGGCCCAGCTCACGAAATCTTTAATTCTGGGCAAACTGTACGTTTGTTACCAATTACCTTGTCACTATCTTCCTGTATAACCTTCATGGGAGCTAAAATAGTTTTGTAATACATCTTCCCTTTTTTTGGAGGGGCAATCGTATTTTAAAGTTTTAAGGCACTTGGTTTGACTAAGTTTCTTGAGCGACCTCATTTGTTCCAAACTATTTCCTTTGAACAGGCTGCGTTTTTCCTCTGTGAACGACTTAGTGTTTTTTATTGATGTGTGGCATGGCTCATTAGAGTTTATAAATGTAAATTAACTGAATATGAAAAATAAATGGAGCATCTGCGATCTTTTTTGGATGAAGTTGAAATTTCTGAACAAGAAATCGATCAAGCTAGAGAGAAACCTAATGAAATAAGGGATATTAATCATGATAGAGAAAGTAAATTTGAGAAAAGTAATGAACAGGAAACTTTTGAGTCAAAAGGAAGATTCTGCAAATGGTTCCTAAGGAACTACTCTAAAAAAGATATGATGCCACAAGTGAACCATAAAACACAAACACTAGAAAATGTTCACCATGCTTTTTGTCAATCATCTGAGGACAATAAAACTATATTAACTTCAACAAAATATGACGGTTTAGCCTGAAAACATCATTCCTGTAATTATAGCGAAAAGTGCCTGTGATTTGTGTCCTTTATAAAAGTCTCACATACTTGAGACATTTTGGTTCAGATTGATTGGATTTCTTTCATCAAATTATCGAAGAAAAATTGAGAAGTTCTTAAAAGTACGAAAGTATACTTTCTCTTAATTAGATTGTTCACTGCATTTACGATTTTTATAGCGCACAATAAAAATAATTATTAAAAAAAAAGAACTTGGGTGACTGAGTCACTCCGCGTTAACTCTAAAGTTGCTGTTTAATGCGCAACAACTCCCGGGTTAAGTATTTGTTTCTCACTTCGATTATTATATCAGAAATTTTTGTTCAGTAGTAAAATGTTTAACTGTAGTTCTGTTCTAAGCTTCGATAAACTAGTTAAATGCTGATGGCCTAACAAATGGATTTGATCTTTATCTCAGTACACCAGTTGATTAAAAAATAATGTGACCAATTTCAGAGAATCATAACTTTTTATTGAATTAAATTATTTACATGAAATTTTCAATGTGTTTTCCTTTAACAAGTATATTTTACATAAACATTTAGGTCAATCCAAAAAAAGAAAAGCTTTTTTTGACTATTTTTGGGGGTATTTTTCTAACTTCCTCTTTGACTCCTTTTTGAAGTCCTTCAAGTCTCTTACTTTACGCCTATTTAATTGTTTTTTTTTATATTTATCTCCACAAAAAATAATCACAAGGAGCGCAATCAAAAGACTGTGGTAGCCAGTTCTGTCAGGAGGAAGAAAATTTATTTTTTTAATCTTTCAGCCATGTTATAGTTGATTTTGCTGTATGATTTGATACAGAATCTTAGTGAAAAACAAAGCTCCATTGAGAGTAAAGACGTTTACATTCTTCAATCATATGCTTCGAAGTTTTATTCTGATAGTATTTAATATCAACTTAGCCTTTATTTTACAAAATAAAAATGCTTTGTTAAGCCTTGAGAGGAAATTCCCATCCATACCATAACACCTGATGGTCGACTTGCCTTTTGCAAAATAGCAGCTCTTTTGCGACGCTTTTTGCGTAAAATATATTGTACCTTCGTTTTGTCAAATGTGAATGATTGATGAAACAGTTTTTCATCCGAAGCTATTCATGCTTTGTATCTACCTTTGCGTAACGTAACATTAAATAAAGAGGCCAAGAGCATTTTTATACGGTCTTTGCAGACATTTGATGACAGACGGGTTTATTCACTTTTTATATCCAATTTCGTTTGTCGGACAACAAATTGTCAATTGCGATATCTGTAGCTTCTTTTCTAAAGTTCTTTGAAGCAGAAGAATTTCTACTGCAATAAGTATTTTCAGCTTCTTTTTTTCTTTTTCACCAACGACTTTCTTTCACCCATATTCTTTTCCTGGATCTTTTAATTTACAGCCAAATTTTATTTCTTTTCAAAGTTTAGATAGTAATTTATTAGAAAATATTTTCTCCGATTTTTAAATAATTTATTTATAACAGAATTTGAGCAACCATCCTTCAAAAGCTTTAAAATTTCTTTTCAGGCTTGAGGATCTAATTTCGGTGCCATAACTTACTTCCACTAATAAAAATAGTTAGATTGGTAATTTAAAAGTTTCCTTTCTAAAACATAACTGGGAGTAAATGGATTAAAATTTACCATAAATAGTTATATGCTTTTAAAATTGATCATATTAATTTTGAATCAACCTGTACACAGAGTGCGTGTGAATAAATGACCAATGGGGAAATGTTCCTAGAAGAAATATGAATAATTAAATAAACACATGATACATAATTCATTTATTCATTTCTCACATTCTTCTCTATATAATATTGGTTTTTTACTCATATTATCCAGTATTTACGCATTTGATTTAGAGATAATTTCCATTTTTTTCCGAAGAGAAAATGGGAGGGAAAAAAATCCATTAGATTCCTTCCTTAACTTTATACATTAAATCACTTTCAATATAAATCAGTTCCCTTTTAAAGATGGAAGGGTAGAATAAATTGAAATTCTTTGATACATAAGAAAAGTTTTTTTGGAGAAAATGAAATTACAAGAATCTGATATTCTGTGAGAAGCGTTAACTTCCTCTTAAAAAACTTGAAAATAGATTAGACATCTTATCCTCAAGAAAAGGGAAATCTTCCTTTTAAAACAGAATTAAGGCTAACGGAAAAAGTGATAAAATCTTGGAGCTTTGTGGGGAAAGAGCAAAATTTCAGTTAACGAAAATTCTATTCTAGTGTTAAATGAAAGCAAAATTTTTTCGAATGGAATGGCTCCATTATCAGATATGCAGTTTATTCTTTTAGTGGTATTTTGCTGTATATTTGAAATATATAAAACTGTAATATATCTTTTTCCTTCTAACTTTTTTAAATATATTACTTTGAAAAATGTGTGCATATCATTTTTATATTATTATAGATATTTCCAATTCTTTAAAGACCGTCAGCTATAATTAGTTAGCATAAAATGTAACAATTCTGAAGGTTTTTTGAAAGAGATAAAAAGTAATTTAAAAACCTCATTTAAAGTAATAATAAAGTTACCGAAAATTTTTAAAAATTCAACAATTTTCAGACAAATGTTTACAAAATAGTTAAAAATAAACATTACAAAAGGAACAGTTTTGTTAACATGTTTGTGGATATTTGGTGGGGAAGTACAGTTTTGCGTATTACGCTCGTATATATTAAGTTTTAAATTATTTATCAAACATTTCATTTGGGATTTTTCATAAGTTTAATCCATTGAAATTTGTACGTTTTCCTATAAAATTATATTTTTCATAATAAAG
>BMAV01024513.1:26725-46054 GCA_019973955.1 Trichonephila inaurata madagascariensis
GCCAAATCGTACTGTCACCTGTATGGTGCTCAAAGCTAAGGCTAAAGACAGGCGTCACTTAGCCCTTTACCACGATGAATTTCGTGGGCCTCGATCTATCCTTTGCCGATCAGGTGGCATCAGTAACAACAGCAACTACATGTATCCTTCCTTCTACATCAGTGGTTCCCAAACTTTTTGAATCAATTGACCCCTTTTTATAATCAAAACTGACTCACGGAACCCTTTTTACAGTGAAAACTTGCCCACTGACCCCTTTTTTGAGTCAAAACTAACCCACGGATCCCTTTTTAAAGTCAAAACTTTCCCACCAAGTGAAAAAGCTACATAAATGCCTAGTATATTTATTACAAATTAAAAAAAAAATTGTTGAAGATTTATTTATTGAAATTATAACTTTTGTTTAAAATAAAGAAAAATTAATGACTTGGATGAACTTCATGAGATGTTTTGAGCGTATTTATGCCCGTCTCAATGTTTATGAGTAGCAACCACAAATCTCCTCAAGCACCAGTTTTTAGTCGATTTTTTGTTTTGCTTTTGTGATGAGATTTTTTATGGCACTTGTGTGTGGATTAACGTTTTACCAAATTGGAATACGAGAAGCTAGTCAACAACTTCAGTGCACTAACTCATAATGCAGGATATAAAATTGGGATATGTTTTTGAAACCCGAATTTGTGCTATTATTGTTCAAGCATTGGCTTAAGTAACTGGTGTTGCTAGTCCTGAGTGGGTCCTATATCAAAGTTCCTGGGGTGGCTTCCTAAGATCTCTTTAAAATTTTGGGATATTTTGATTACACGTTTTGAGGCTCCCAAGTCTAGAGGGTTTTATTGATACGCTGCAACGGTGGTAGCTACGACCCTGGTTGAAGCCCATCACTTGTGGATATTTCAATGAGATGCTCCTGTATTAGAATGGATTCATCTGTGTTTGAAATCTGAGTAAGTCCACACGCAAAAGTGTTCGATACTTAATCGGGGGAATATCCAAGTAAATTATTCTTATTTATTTAAATTTCCATAAAAATTAAAATGAATCACATTTTTTAAAATTTTGTATTAAACCTTGCACGGACCCCTTGACATTGTTCAGGGACCCCCAAATCAATTTTAATTTTCCATGGGCTCCCTGAATATTATTGGGGATCCCTGGGAGTCCGTAGGCAGTACTTTGGGAACCACTGTTCTTCATTATGAGCCTTTAATGTCATTAGAACTCTAACCCGTGACTCGACATCAAGATCGCCAGTTATAAACTCACGACCATGATTACTGGGTTATCGACCTTAGTTACTGGAGGAACAGTCAAAGGTATATTGATATCATAATTGATACATTTTTTTTAGTTAAGTAAAATAAAATAAACGGAAGCATGTACAAACTGATTTCTCTAACGGCAACGAATAAATAATTGTATTTCATTTTCTCTTAAACATCAAAGTAAACTTTCATCATAAAATAAAATTTCAATTTTTGAACTTTTAACATTATTTAGAATATCTATAGGGTATAATTTAAGTTTCAATTTTGTTTTAAATTCTTTCTCAGCTATGATTGAGAAATCACTATTACTTCACTAAATCCATCGAATTTCTTGCCGGGATCTCTTAGGTCTTTCTATTACACGTTTAACCATGCTTTTGATAAACGCTCTTTTCCTTTCATTGCTCAAATTTAAATTAGACATCTGAGATTAATCTTTGTATATATAAAACAGCAAACAATATTATGAAACTATTTCGAAAAATAACGTTCTCATTAACCCGCGATCACTCGCGCGGGGTGTTCTGTACACCCCAGCAACAAGAAAAGCCTCCTACAATTCTAAAAAGAATGCGCAGAGCCACGATTTTTTCTGTAGCTGCCCATTTTAGGTCATTGAACCTTCAGGCCTGATGTAATTAATCTCGCTAGGACGATTGGAATGTTATGACCTTCAAAAGTTTATTTGGGGTGCTGAGAACACCCCTCGAGTGATTGAGTTATGTTTTCGTACTCGAAGCACTTAAGGAAGAATACGTTTTACTTTTTCCGTTTACATTTTTTTATCAAATATATTAATATACATGAATATTTTATTTAAAATTTCAATAAATGTGGTATAAAAATAATATAATTCTATAAAATAATTGTAAAATATAATTTTTTAAAAAATTTTTCAAAACATTTTCCAGAAATTATGACAAAAACTCCATGGGAAAGGGAGAAATAGCGACTTCGTATTCTATTAGATGCTGTATCAACAGATTGTCAAGATGAACTAAATGAATTCGATGACTGCGTAATTTCGTAACCAAAGTTGGAGGGATGAAACTTGAAATTGTAAATTTTTATAATACAGGTGGTGGTGATACCACTGATGAAATGTGCAGTATATATGATGTATCGCGAATATGTAACCTTTGGCCATTGCGAATATTTTATCATCTACTTAATACTGCAGGAATTAATGCTTCCTTTGCCTATCATTCGGTTCTTCCTGAAAATAAATGAGACATTCAATATTATTAGAGGAGATTAGAATGGATCTTGTTTAGCCACAGTGGGATATGATCGGATCTCCCAAACCTTAACAAAACACTCAAAAGAAGCTTTACTGATACAGAATATATTAAAAAGGGCATTAATCCACCAAAAAAAGGGGCTTTGCACTGTTTGTCCACGGGTAAAAGATGTAAAAATTATTTTTTTTGTCTTCAATGTAAGAAAAATATGTGCTTAAAGCATAGAATACAGTCTGCTCTGAATGTTTGAAAAATGATTAAAATATTATTTTTCTACTTTTTACTATCCTTATCATTAATTGTAAAGTATATTTATTACTGGTATATACGTTTTATTTGTGGTTTATGAAAAAATATAAAATTGTGTACTTCAAAATGAAAATTTTGTAGGTTTAGTTTAATTAACGCTAGTCTCATTTGAATGCAATAAATTTAACAATTTTGTTTGTATAATACAAAAAAACATCTTTACTTCATAAATATATATCATAATTGGCTTAAAAAAATTTTCATATTTAAATACACGTGTTAAGAGTTTGGGGGGTTCTCTACACCCCGCGAGTAACGACGGTAGAAAAACAGGTGCGAGTAACCGCGGGTTAAATACATATTAGATTCTTCATTATGAAAAAATATTCTGTTTTCCATTTCTTGCATTGTTGAAGACGCGATTTATTATGAAATGAATTAACGTATTTCAATGATATTAATCACTAAACTATTGTGACTTGACACCGAAATCACAATATATTTCCATCCATTATTTCTTCCTAGTACCACTTTTTGGCAAGCTTGTCGAAACAAATCTCTACTGCTTTGTCGAGATAAATCCAAAAGTGAACCATCCTTCATCTACAAAAGAACAGAGACGGCCTTATGTGTTCTACCACCCTATGTCTAAATCACTCCTCACCGAAACATATTTCCTTTATATTGTTCTCTCTATCTTCGACAAAAGACATTTTCCCTGCACAATGCCACAGTCATTGTCATTTCTTGGAGACACTAACGTAGCAATGGCCTTCTCATCAAATTATTGTTGCGATAAAAGAAGATTAATGGCAGTAAAGGGAACACTCATAAGTACAATCATTGGCCCACCCATACTTATCTGTGGTGCAGCTTTTTTTAGTGTCTTTAAATTGCGGACTTTTGATAACCCCCTGCCGGTGGTTGGTGACGAAAGCCAGGCAAGAAATGATTACAGATTCCCGCCACAATTTATCCCCCATTCGAAAAAAGAACATTCTTTACGACGCTGTATAGCAACATATCCCCTCCTGGCGCAATCGTGGAAGATACCATCATCTGCCAACGTGCGCAGAAAGGGGCATTTTATTATTATGTTTTGGCACAATTTACTATAGGCTTTGAAACTGTACCACCTAGAATTGGCGAGTTTGGCACGATATTAAATGGTATCCTACGTTGCTTGAAAGGTACCGTATATCAGGCAGAAAGGTAAAGCTTTTCTTATGCTCAAATAAAAGTAAAAAAAATGAATGGCGATCTTGATGAAGTAATAGCGATGTGATTTAGGAGATACTTTAATGTTACTTAAAAGAAAAAGAAGCGTTCGAAGATACTTAGATTAGAGAATCTACATAGAAGGAATCTTTAAGTTAATTAAAAACAATGAATTATACTTTGAAAGATCTTACAAATACCCTTCTTATAATTTTTTTTTTCAGTGTAAGAATAATTTTCTAGCAATATAGTTTATATATTATCAAGGGATTTGTTTGGTATATTAATTATTATATAAAATAATTAAAAATATGTAACTGAGCAGTATTATTATGATTAATATATTTTGATACAGATATATTTTACTTCAAAAATGTTTGAAAGAGACACCGAAATATATATATATCGCATAGTTCCATAAAATAGAATAAAAAAAGCACAAATTCAGGTTTTATTTATATGTAATTTACATTTAATTCAAACAATATGTCTTGTTTCATAACAATACATCATTTATTCAAACGGATGTCTTATATGTCAGGATTTTTTAGACTCCTTATTGCTGGCGCGAGCTTTTGATTATAAATTGAACATGATCTCCATTGAATTTAAATTCACATTCACTAGTACTGGGCATTTATTCTACTTTGCAAATCATTCAGGACTTGCTCATTAGAGGCTGTGAAATCTTCAATTTTGGAGCATTCTGACTGAGAAAAGGCTGAAATAAACTTCTTTTACATTTTCTTCTTCCAGTGTACTTCTGTGAGTCTCACAAAAGATTTATAATAAGCAGTTGCCAAGAAAAAAAGACACCTTAAATGACTATCACAATTCTTAAAGCATCTTGAGAAAATGAATTTCTTTGACAATAAACCAAAAGGAAGTAAGTAATGGTGTTAATTTAATTTTTAGTTGACAACATGATTATTTAAATTCTAATTAAAATATTCTTTTCTGTAATAGAAGCAGTTATTTTAATATTAGTGACCCTTCAACTTGAAATTATCCAAAATTATCAATTCGTTAAGTTCTGTTGAAAAGTTTAGAATGATGGGGGATTTAAGTAATTAATACCTTATAGTGACGAGTAAAAATACAAATTACTAAACATAATCTGAAAATATGTGTGAATTGCAATATACCAAATATTTTAAATATATTTCGTTTCCACATCCCATAAAAACGCTAAAATCAAAATTTTATGAAATCTCTACTAGCTTAGGAAATAATCTGGATATTGCGATACGAAAATAGATGGTGTCAGTAGCGCACACAGAAGTTTTCCAAGGGGGCAGGGGGTCCTGAAAGTCGAAAGTCCACCATTCTTGTATTATGCACCTTTTGATTTTGTCGATTTGGGGGGGACAAAAAACTGTAAAAAATTAATTATTGAATAAATAATTAGTATTAATTAATAAAATTAATCATTAAAAACAAATATTTAATTAAATTTTACGTATTATATACTTAAAATTAGAATCAATTGGGAAAAAAATCAAGGACTTGGAGGGAGGGGTCCGGACCCCTACGACACCCCCTTGTGTGCGCCACTGACTGGTGTTAAGTGGTCAAATGTAAATTATAATGTTTAATTATTGGAGTCCTTTATAACGTGGAGTTAAAAACGAAAAAAAAAATATTTCTATATATAAATCTTTAACTCAAAATACTGTAATGTATGGCCCCCTTGGGGTCTTTCTGGGTACTCTGAAACTTAAGATTGGATTCGAATGAAATTTAGAATTTAAGCTTTTAAGATCATTTGATTATTAGTAATACTAATTACCCTATTCCGGTAATTAGTATTATTAATAATCATATTTATATCACATTTATATTATTCATAAATATCTTATCATATTTATACATCATATATCGTATATCATATTTATATTCATAAATATCGTAAATAAATATTATTCTCACAAAATACGGCTTAATTGCTAAATTACTGTACCAATACAGTTCGTTAATTAATACAATAACATCAATAGTAAGTTATTACTAGAATTACTCAGAGTGTCCTATTATCTTTTGGTGGCTATACATTAAAAAAAAACACGTATTTATAAAACTAAAAGCTACGCATTTTTTCAATTAATCGTCTATTGAATAGCTTTGTTACAAATCTAAACCTGTAAGCTAACAACAACTAGCGTCATGTCATGGAAAAATATATTCCACTTTGTGTGTTTTTCAGATAGACATTTTCATTTAAGAGCCGATATTTTTAAGCAGAAAAATTCTATGTATGGAAAAAATCATAAAAAATATATATAAAAAAACCCCTTTTTTACTAAAAGCAATTTTTATTCTTTACAACCTACCTATAAAACCTCTCGATAAAACCTACCTCAGCTGTGTACAAACCCTGAAGAAATGTACGCCAAAAAAAGTAGTTTTTTTAATATTGTCATGATAATAATGAAATATAAATTACAATAACAAATAATAAATTTAAAAATTGGAGGGAGGATTTTATAAATACTCCTTTTGAACTGTATGAAGTTTTTACCTTATGGAAATATCTGGTTTCAAAATGATTATTTAAAAAAGAAGCGCGCGACAACAACAGAAACCAAATTCCCGCCTAAGAATACAATCTATTGAGAAGACATATTATACTTATTGGAAATACTTACGGAAGTTTTTAGCATTGTCTTGTTGAGATGTAGTAAAATGAACAAAAAATATTTATATCCATAACAAAAACATTCAAACACTTTAAGTAATAGTATACTAAAACTTCGATTTTATTTAATTAATCAATTTCATATTCAATGAGCATTTTCTTTAAATGTGAATTTTATATGTTTCGTAATATTTTATTACATCTTTAAATTTATTTAATATTAACTAAAACATAATATCTGCCTTGGGAACTAAACATTTAGCTTTTGATAACCTCATTTAAAAAGAGATTCGTAGAACTACGCTTAGTTAAATTTAACAGTCTAATTGTTACAAAGTTTGCTATTTAAGTTTGTGATATTTATTTAAAACATAAAGTTATACTTCTAGTAACTCTAAAAGTACATTAAAGGAGGAATAAGGTTACATACTAAATGAAAAGGGGAGTATTTTTCAGTACTTTTGCAAGATAAATTGTCTCTGATTGATAATTTCTTAAACTGTTTTTAGGGTACAGCAATTATAAATAAAAACCAGTGCAAGAGAAAAATAATTCAGAATAAAATAAAAAAAAAATCCAGTTCCTTTAATAATTTTAAAGCCTCGTAAAAAATTACTTTGTGTAAACTTCTAAAATTACTCGAAGAAAAGAAAACTTCTTTATGTTTCAAATATTTATAATATTTCATGATTTGCCCTTCTAGAATCTCATTTTTTTAAAAAAGAAAAACAATAGAATAAAGAACGCAATAATTGTTAGCCTTCTATTCCAAAAAAGAAAGAAAGAAAGACAGAAAAAAAGAAGAACTACGAATGCTTACCCAAGAACAATAAAAAAAGTTTAAAATAAGAAGTAATTATAAAGGCTCTACTTACTCAAAAGCAAAAATTCTTTTGTTTAAATGAATTCATTATTTCTACTCTATGCAATTAAAGCAAGCAAACAATTCACTAACAAACAATCAAGGTTTAGAAAAAAAAATTTAAAACATCAATGCATAAATCAAGAAGATAATAACAGAAACAATAAGCCCTCAAACTCATTTCAAAAATCACTCGAAAGCCTTAGTTTGCGGTAGCAAAAATTGCTTTAATTAAAACATTATTTTTGTCTTTCAAGCTTAGATTGAAAATTCTGTTGTGTGTATGTATCTCTGTAAAAAACGTAATAAGCCTCTTTTAATCTTAGGCGATCTAAGCAACTTTCTTTTCATACTCGGGTGTAAATGTATGATGCTTCAAATTAACCCATAAAAACTTTATTGAGTATTTTTTTTTGTATGTATCATTATAATTTTTTTTTCTTGAAGAGAAATACACATTTCTTTGTTTAGTAAGATAAAGTAGCTTTCTTCATTTCTTCAGTAATTTTTCCTTTTCTTTATTTTTTCATATCTTCTGCTTAGCTCTGAATTAAGAAAAAAGCTATTTCATTTTTGTTTTTAAGTTAAAAAACTGTCAAATTTCTCTAAGTTTATATCAAGTTTCATTGAACAACTAATGCTTCAAACTTAATGAGGGCTATTATTTTGAGGAAAAATAATGGGGTTTTTTTATATTTCAAAAGGATTTGTGTAAATCGAGTTTTGAGATGTAATTCTGGATTCCACTTTAAACTGGACATATACACTTATTAATATATTTTTCTGTGCAATGGAGTACGCAAGGGTGGGACTTAGGAGTACAAGCCTCTGCCATAAGCTAACAGGTTTTTAATTTTTAGCGTAAATTCATAACTTTTCGGCGCTTTCGTGAATGCTTCTTTTTTTTTAAAAAAAATATACCCTCTCCCCCATGAAAGTTGTCCGTGTAAGCCACTAGTTTGTGTAAAAATTGATTCATATTTCACAGATTTATCCCAGTCTCGTTCAAAAGGGGTGGATCTAGGGGTTCAACCCCCCCTACACCTCATAGACCAAAATATTTTTAATTTTTACCGTAGATATTACCCTTCGGTGCTTTTATCTATGTGTTTTTTAGAATGTAATCCCCCCCCCCATTCTCATAAGAGATATCAGTGTACGCCCCTTACCTCCCCCTGGATTGTTTCTATAATGCATGAAAAAAGAATCAATATAAAAGGTAAATGGAACTTTCCAGCAGCTAAAATAAGAAATAAATAAAAATATTGGTAATAATTAAGTAATTTTTAAATGGTTTAAACATTAAAAAAAATATTTTATCAAGCATATTGCACTGATTATTGGAGACGGACTTCGTAATCTTAAACTACGATCAAGGGACGAAAAGGATACTTGATCCGGTACTCCTACCACTCTCTAAAATTCCGCACCACGCTAACGTGAGGATTTTGAGCTTCGAAAAATGCAAAGAGCATCAGTCCTGTTTCTAGATGAAACTGTAGTGGAACAGTTCATCATTTGACTGAAACTATACCGGCTGAAAACACTACTTGGCTACCATTGTCACAATAAGCATTCATATAAAACGTTCAATAAACTTACATGCAACATTTTTCTCCTTTGTAATGGGGCTACTGATTGTTGAATACCATTGAAGACCTGTCCATTTCCCAGGAGCTGGAAGCACTTTTTAGTGTGGCACCTTAAAGGAGGATACCAATAGTCACAAGGTAATTTTGACTCTCAGTTTCCTCTTCAGAGGGGGACACCTAAGTTCTGACGGTGTGAAACTGTTCCAGGAGAGAGTATAAGATCACCCAAGCGACTGTAGGAATATTTAATATAATTATACAACATGGGCGCTGTCGAATGTTTGCATCATGAAAATCTATCGACTTGATCGGGGTCAAACACACAAGCATAAGAATACAAGGCCAGCGTCAAACCATTTACGCCACCCAGCCGGTGACATACAGCATAGTCTATCTTTCGGCTATTACTTCCGACACTAACTGTTTGAAAAAATGTCGCTGTGTTTAATTGCAATGCGTACTTTATTTCAACGGAAGAAATAAGAACTTGAAAGCAATGTTACACATTCTAGTAACATGAATAACTAAAGAACCCAGTTTTTGGAACTTTTTTATAATCCTTCTTAAATTTAGTAATTTTCTAAAGATTTTTAACTTATTTTTTCAAAACATAGCGTTATTAAAATGCATTTCAGAGTACAATTCTGTTGTGAAGAATCCATTTCATGAAGGTCATTATACCCCTTTAAAGATTCAAAGTACATGCTCTTTAAGATTTTGTTTCTCAAAACGTTTTTATTTTATTTCAAAGAAAAGTTAATTTGTTAGGTATACATTTGAATTTAAAACCTTTTTCTATCTATTCGACATCGTATTTTCCTTACTGCCCTGTTTTTTCTTAAAACATTCAATAGCTGACTAAATTTTAATATATATTTTTTTTTTAAAAAAATCAATTTGAGCAGCACAAATCTTTTATTATGTTATTAATTTTTTTTTGAAAAAAATTTCTTTTTGAGCATATTTTTCACTACAAATTCAATTATGTATGAAATTTATATTGGAAAGCTTATGTCCTTTATAATAGAATAGTTAAGATACTCTGAATATTCCGCTGTTATTATTCTTTTATTCCTGATTTAGTTATAAGGAAAATGTATTACATTTGTTGTTTTGTCAGTTTTTGATTTAGATTTTTAAGTTCTTTGAGTATTTTATTGCAATTTGAATCTTTTTAAATTTCGTATTTCGAATATTTGTGCTAGTTTCTTAAGCGATATAAATTTTTATTTCAGCAAAATTTGTGCAAAGCTTGCAGTATGTAATTTTATTGTTTTTCAAAAGTTGATTTATGCTATTTTTTATTATTTTGCTTGTCAACTTTTTATGGTTTTAAAACTTTAAATATTTATTGATGTAGCATTACAAATAAGTTCTTATAATTTATTATTCTATTCTAGAAACACACAGGAAATAAATATTTTATTACAAATAAATATTTTATTTCTAAGTGATAATAATTTATATACATGAATAAAATTTCTTTTCAAATTCAATAACACTACAATATATATAATTGAAAATGAATCATCCAATAAATTCATTTTTCCTCTGAATGGAATTTTTATCCTTAACTTCTTTTTAAAGAACTTAAAAAATATGCTATGAAAAAGGAACATTATAATATTTCTAAAATCAATATATAAGAAAAAATACATTTTTCTGCTTTATTTCGGGTTTTTGGTAATATTACATCTAGTGTTCTAAGTTTTTCCTTAATAGTGTAATTAATTTTAATAAATAACTATATATATCAGCTTTAACAAAGTAACCAACAATTTTTTAAAGCAGATAAATTTGCAACTATAATACTGTAATGGGAAAATAAATTCTACAGAACCGTGAAATGAATAGAAATATTTCTTGGTTGATGCAGAAAGTGCTGTAAAAATTTGTTTTTTATAGTGTATATTCTTATATTATATTTTTATTATACTTTTTGTAAATATCTTTTTGTATAAATATTTTTTAGCAGTAACACTTGACATGAAATCATTTCCCAGACTGAAAAATACTCTGCACAAATACACAAGGAGAAATTCAAACATACAAGGATAAAACAGGAACTAAAAAATAATTAAATAAAAATTAAAAATTAAATTATATAAAAAGAGAAAATCAGCCAGACAGAAAACCTCGAAGCTGGTCGCTAGATTTGCAATGGCCTCTACATCTCATAAATATAAGAATATTGTTGTTTTAAACAATTGCATACACATTTTGAACATTGCAACTGTTTCTTTTGCTATTGTTTGAATACAATAAGTTGCAGTAATATTATTATTTCAATGCAGATATTTGTTACATTATTATTGCTTACGACAATGTTACTGTCATTTAAAATGATATAATAAGAGGGTAACAATAAAAACACTTAAATAATTCAAGTAATTTTGTTTTAAAAATGTTTGTAAATTAAATAATATTATTGTGATGTTATATAACACGTGAAAAGCATTCATTGTATAATTGTATTTATTGTTGTGCTTTTATCATTCGTCGAAATTTAATAATGATTGCAACTTATATTTGCTTTTAATAAAAAAATACTTAATTTTAATTCTAAAACAAATTACCTTTAGGCATAAATTTCAATTAAATTAAAAATGAAACCTTTTGTAGAGAACTAGTTTAAGAGGAAAAAAAGTGGTTAGATTGCAATTGCAGAAATTTATTTTATTTATTAGTCTTTTCAATCAATTAAATGTACATGCTTTTAGTTTTTCATTTCGGTTTGGAAGAAGAAATGATTCAAAAACTAATTTGTTTTAAAGTATGTCTCAATACTTGAAAATAAATTAATTTATGAATAATTTTTCGCTTGAGTGATTTTAAGAATTTGATTCTGAGCAAAAGCCCATACAAATGAATTCAAAATTATTGAATACTAATAGGATATTAAATTTCCCGGCTAACAGCAGTTTTATTTTTTAACTTTATCCATGTTTTTTTTTAATTAGGAACATGGTTGTATACATTTTATTGTTGCATAAAATTTATTATTAGTAGTTTATTTGTAAAATATATTTTGCTAAACATAGAACAAACATGTTTGGATATATGATTTCCTAAATTTATATGATTTGAGACATCATAAATCAACAAAACAGATGGATTTATTGATTATTACTTTTATTTTATTAAACAGCATAACAGAATGAAAAAGAAGTTATACACCTGGATCATTTTAAATATCTTACTATCCTCAATCATTTTTGAGAGAATATCTATATAAATATAGAAGACCGATTCACCCCCTCTCTCATTCGTTCACTCTCTCACTCAGTTATCACAATATCTCCGGAACTTTTAGACTCACAGATTTAAAATTCAGCAAGGCTGTTTTTATGCTTTCATATTAAACATTATAATTTTGAATAAAAATTATTCAATTTTTAAACCAGTTCTTCATGCGTAATTTGATTCATTTTTACTTAATGTGTATTTATTTTCTGAAAAAATAATTCTTAGTAAGTATAAATCTTTCTGAGTTGTAATTTATTTGGTTTTCGATCATGGCATTCATATTTGGGACATAAAAGTTAATTTTTTTATGGTTGCGGGAAACAATAAAAACATCAATATCTTAATATTTATTTCAATACAAATGTTCCCCTTTGTTTTTAATTTACAAAAAAGGCATTCGAAATACTTAAATAAAAATTTAAGCATCGCTTTTATTGATGGAAAATGTTGAAATTGTTGTCAAGTTATGATAAAAATTGTTACGTAGATCCGAGGGTTCGGGGATTTTATGCAAAACAATCAGAAAGAAGAATAAACAGTTCTTCAAGAGCGATGCGAATTTATTAACAAAAATTCAATCCCTTAAATACAAGATTCAGCAGAAATACTCATAGAGTAAATATCCGAAGGTCTTCACACCTTCAACAGCAATCAAATACAATCACCAGTGTTTAAAAATACACGTATAAGTAAAGATTATTCACAAGCACAGCCGAGCTAATCGCTAGTCAAAACAATCCTCACTACTCGCTGGTTTAATCCAGACTGACCGCCGTACCGACAAGCATCTTTTTTATAGGCGCGATAGAAACTTCCAGAAATATAACCGCTCGTGTCATTGAACGTGACACTAGTGGAGAGATCCACTATTTTCTAGAAGATTCCAGAGGGTTCCGAACTCACCAACATGGTCGCCAATGACGCCAAAATGGTCACCAAATTGGCTGCCAACTTGCTTGCCAAAATGATGCCAACTTGGCTCTACCACCAAGATTTCGCCAAGTTCTCATTGAATCGTTATTATAACGTAAGGGGCGGCATTCCTTGTGAGTAGCACAATTTTAACATGAAATAAATATAACATAGAGTAATATAAATGTATTAAACACTCAAATACAAATTATTTACACTATTTACACAAAATTCGTAACAATATATTAATTTCCTGACCCACACATTGTTTTCAATTTCAGTTTCTAATTTTTAATATTTAAATCAATATTATAACCTTTTTATAACAAAATCCCCAAGCAATTTTTATTTTCAACGTATATATTCTTTTTTACTTCTCTTATACCGTTTCAAGTATTAGAGTACAAAAAAAAGTTTTTATCTTTCACGACAACTGCAAGATCTGTAAACAGAAAATGGTCTATTTTTAGAATAGACATTTTTTACCCCTCCATGATCAAAAGGCAGGGGAAAGGAAAACTGGAGATGGGAAAAAAGATTATTGGACCATCTCCTGTTTCTAACGAAATTTCTGAGGATCAAACAAAGCGAAAGAACATACGAGTAGCAGTTGAGATGGGAAAGCGGACGACACCAAAAAACAAAAGTAGTCACAATAACAGGAACTGGAGGGGTGGAAGGGAGGAAGTCTTTCACCCTAAAGCCAGCAGTTACCCTTGTTGAGATCGTCAACAAGATTTCCTTTTCGTACTTTTTATTGATATTTGATTCGGCCGGACCCCAAAAGAAAACATCAGAATTGAGAGTTTCCGCGGGGTGAAAGCCTAGCACATTTCTCCTGTTACTCCCATCCAGATTTATTGTTCTAAAATTGTTTCAGTAAAGAGATTGATTAATAGAAGGCGTCTGCAATTACCTGATTGAATCGCCAAGTGTCGCCAAAGGTTCACGCATCAAGGGATCTGTGTCTCGACCAATAACGAAACGATGCCAAAGCTTTCACAGTAAAGCGATTATTTTGAAGACACCAATTATTAGATTGAAAGATTGTTTATAAAATATATATAAGAGGGTAGGAAATAAGAAGACATGATAAAAATAAGATCATTGACTCAACATTAGCTTTAAGTGGTTTGAAAGCGATTAGTAAATTCGCCCCATGCATTAAAGTATTCTTGAAATAAATAATACAGTTTAGAAACGTTCAAAGTCAATAAAATCTTTTTGGCAAAAAAGACGTGGCTATAAGTTGATTCTTTTAATATTAATTTACAGTAAAACAGTTATACCGTTAAATGATAGCAACAATGAATTGTGATGGCAAGAAAATGATGAATATGATATTTAAGGTATCCGACTACGTTCGGAACCGTGACTTTAAAAAGGCGCATGAATGGATATTTTTCATGATGTTTAGTGTCACTTAGATTAGAATACATGTATAAAATTGTCTTAAGGACATTTTGACAAAAAATTACTTAAATACAATATTTCGGCACAAATTAACTTAGAATAACCTTTTTTTCAAAATCTGCTCCTTTTGTGAAAAATGCTTCTTTTATAATAACATTTTTGCTTGTATATAGCTGAGACCTCTGTACAGAGGCTCAACTATGATTTTTGAAAAATTTACATTATTTTCAGAGTTACAACCCATTGAAATACTTATCGGCGTTTTTTTTCTTAAAATTTCTCCCCTCTGTTGTCGTAAAACATGGATAAACCCACTTCTAAGTAATATATTTCAAAAATTCTAGCTGGCGCTCTGTACAGAGGTCTGAGCTATATACAAGCAAAATATTATTATAATAGAAGCATTTTTCACAAAAGGAGAATATTTTGTGGGTCCTTCTATGTTCAATTTTTGTCAAAATATTGTTCTTAAATAATTTTTTATTGTACTATTCTTAAAATAATTTTATATACATTTTCTAATCTAAGTGACACTAAATATCATAAATATTATCCATTTATACGCTTTTGAAAAATCACGGTTCCGAACGTAGTCGGATACCTTAAGTAGTTTGAAACCAATTAGAGAGAGTAAATTCGCCGCATGCATTAAACTATTCTTGAAATAAATGATACAGTTTAGAAACGTTCAAAGTCAATAAAATCTTTTTGGCAAAAAATACGTGGCTATAGGTTGATTTTTTTAATATTATAGTTTACAGTAAAACAGTTATACCGTTAAATGATAGCAACAATGAATTGTGATCCCAAAAAAATGATGAATATGATATTTAAAAAAATGGCTGAAATACGAAACAAGCAATGAATTAGCTTAAAGTACCTTAAAACCAATTTTTGGGAATTTTCAGTTGGAAAGCATATTAAAATTGTTTTTAAAGTGAACTGATTGATTAATTCCAATGCACGTAGTAGCTATATGATGAAGCTCTTCAATAAATCTTGATCATATGATGATACTTGAACTTAAAGTTTTCAAATGGGTTTAGTTCTGGATAAGTCACTATAAGTCACTGAATATAAGTCAGTTCATTCATATGAATGGTCGTACATGACTATGGTTCATTATTCAGGGAATCATCACAAATAACCCTTTTGTATAATTGTAACAATGGAATTTGTTATAAGAGATAAAAAATATTGCATACTGATGTGAATAAAATTAAATTTATTAATTCAACTAGAATAATTATTCTGTAATAAGTAATCTACCTTTAGTATTCAAGGTTTGAGTTACCATTTTAGCTGAATCTGGAAATAGCTGGTGTATTCTTTTTTTTTTTGATTATCTTATCTAAGCATTTTCAAATGCTTTTTTAGGTACGTAATCTTTCTATTAAAAATGGATTTAGAACGTCGATTCAATACATTTTACAGAATATCACTCAATATTGTATGTAGAAGTGAGGAAACTGTGTATAGCCATAATGTTAATTTCTTAAAATGATCAGTTATCAGTCCACAATGTTTATAAATACTGCAACATTAATCCTTTCATTGCTTCTAAAATTTAAATTATCTGCAATATCATCTAAAGTTCAAACCAGTTTTGAGTTTCAAGTAGATTATGGTGAACATTATGTTTATACTTGTAGTTATATCAAAATAATGGAAATACCATAGATTAATTAAGAATCATTTATTAGTAAGGTGTAAGACCGCCTTTGCATGTAATACAGCTTGGATACACCAAGGAATCTACTCATACAAGTGCTAAATAGTGTTTAGAGGAATATTGTATCCTTCTTCTGAGAGATATTGTGAAAATTCTGGGAAAGATGCCGGTGGAGTATATCGATTCAGTATTAAACGCTCTAAAATAGACCATAACAGTTCAATTATATTACGGTCGGGTGACTGTGCCGGCAAAGGTAGATGTTTAACTTAATCCTTGTCCCGCAAACCATTACTAAACAAGTCGCACTGCATGTATATCATCCTGGAAAATTCTTTCTGCTGCAAGGAAAGGTTTGCACCATAAGATGAGCCTTGTTTGCTAAAAATTTTTTATACTTCTCCCCAGTGATCCTTCCTTTCAGGGTTACGATTAGTTGAGAAGGAAACCACGACATGGTTGTGCCTGTCATGGCTGATCCACTTCCATGCATGACAATTTGAAGGAGACAATCACGATCATTCGCTTGTGCAGGGCTTCCCAAACATGCACCCATCCTATTGTAGGGAAAAGTGTGAAAGACGATTCATCAAACCATATTAATTTCTTCCACTTATCAATCGACCAGAGTTTGTGAGTATTACACCACTGTAGACGAAGTCTAGCATTAAGGTATCCGACCACGTTCGGAACCGTGATTTTAAAAAAGCGCATAAATGGATAATTTTCATGATATTTAGTTTCACTTAGATTAGAATACATGTATAAAACTGTTTTAAGGACATTTTGACAAAAAAATTATTTAAATACAATATTTCGGCAAAAAATTGTTAGAATAACCTTTCTTCAAAATGTTCTCCTTTTGTAAAAATGTTTTTCTATTATAATAATATTTTGCCTGTATATAGCTCATACCTCTGTGCAGAGAGGCTCAACTATGTTTTTTGAAAAATTCACATTATTTTAACAGTTACAACCCATTGAAATAATTATCGACGTTTTTTCCTTAACATTTCTCCACTCTATTGTCGTAAAACATGGATAAACCCACTTCTAAGTTATATATTTAAAAAATTCTAGTTGAGCCTCTGTACAGAGGTCTGAGCTATAGACAGGCAAAATATTATTATAATAGAAGCATTTTTCACAAAAGGAGGATATTTCGAAAATGGGTCATTCTATGTTCATTTTTTGTCAAAATATTGTACTTAAATAATTTTTTATTGTATTACTATTCTTAAAACAATTTTATATACATTTTCTAATCTAAGTGACACTAAATATCATAAATATTATCCATTTATACGATTTTGCAAAATCACGGTTCCGAACGTAGTCGGATACCTTAACATCTCTGACAAGTGGCTTGGGAAATGCTGCTCTATTCTATTTGTTCATGAAGGGGCCTTCTTGCTGAAATAATCGACGTTGGAGAATCCAGATGATAATTGAGCTCTAAGGTCACTTTCTCTGCAGTTGATTGAATTGTAGATATGACAATCCGCTTTAATAACCGCCGGTCTCTTTCACTGAGCTTCTCTTTCCGTTCACTATTTTGCTTTGCCGAGCTTGTCTTGCCACGCTGTGTGTTTGCTACCATGAATTTAGACACCGTACTTCTAGAAACGCCTAAAAGTTGGGATGATTTGGTCACACTTGCTCCTGCTGGAAAGGCTCCTACAAATTGGCCTCTTTGAAAAATCTGGGAGGTCTGACATTTACACTTCTTAAAAAAATCTAAGACTTGCAGAACTTAGTAAAGCTACAACGTACTATCTGAATATATACATTTGTATTTGTAAAAAAATCTGATAGCTATTATTTTTTTTCAATGCTTATGGAACGCATTCAAAAATGTCACCTTTATTCTCCTGTGTTTCCATTATTTTGATAACCACCTGTACATGTATAATTTCACTGGTTATAAAGATATATGTGCAATATTTGATATAATTAATTTCAGGAGAACAACAAAAAAATGTGTGTGTGCATATTTTTTTTGCTTATAAAAATTCCTATATATTCACATGAAAATAATCAAATGAATTACTTGATCAATCCAAATTTATTTCTCCTGAACATTAAACAAAAAAATAAACGTAACCTAGACACCAAAAAGAAATAAGTACTGATCTTAATTTTTTTTTAAAAAAAATATTTTATATTTATTTGATCTACACCAGCGGTTCTCAAACTTATATACCAAAAACAAGGCCATGAACTTCCAAGTGATAAAACTGTATTTCAATGCATAACAAACTCAATGGTAAATGTTTATGTAAATTTAAGGTATAAAACAGCATTATGATATGTGAAATAGTATGTATTAAAAGAATAACATTTTTTTTTTTTTTTTTTGCAGGAAAATATAGAAAAAGATTATTTTCAATGATATGTGTAAACTAATGAGATGATCGACTTAGCAAAACTTCGAATAATAATATTGCTTTATGTTCAAAACTAAGAAAAATGTGTTGCATTCACTTAACATATCGGGACCATGCACAAAAGAAAACTAAGCTGTTGATTAGATGTATAACTCTTTTACGCAGCTATATTTTAGACAAGTTATAGCATATATAATATAGCTGCCGTTTCTATATTTAAACCTACATAAATGTCCACACCCCCGATCGGCCAGACTTCCTTCGTGCTTCTTCGTATACTACTTGCACTTTATGTTTACTTATCTAACATATTTTATTCTAAAATTTTAAATTTTTAAGCTGAATTTTTTAATATATATAACAATTATTACTAATTTAATGTAACTTTCAAAATAATGGGTTAAAAATATATTTTACTTCATATTAACCCTTTATCTACCAACGGTACTTATAAGTACCATTCATTTTAAAATTACAAAGAGTAAGCGTTTTTATGAATACTCTGACGATACTTAGAAGGAGTATTCTTTTAACTAACTTTTTATATATATATATCTATTAATTGTCAATGTAGTGATTCAAAAAAAAATATTGCATGAAAAAAACTGCAGTAAATTATAATGCAGTAGATAAA
>BMAV01024513.1:49367-115047 GCA_019973955.1 Trichonephila inaurata madagascariensis
GGAACTCTGGGTAGAAAATTTGGTGGGGGATCTAAGCTTCGAAATGAGACAAGTGTCAGTCCCCTGCAATCAGTTGCTGATGCACGGTCTCACTTCACGTACAGGCATCCTTTGCAACCTCGTCGAGCAAAAAACGGACTATTTCTATGGTGATGGAACAATGAAACAAAGCCAAACTTTCATGTGGCACAAGAGGTTAAGGGTGTGTCGGGAGTCCGTTAACGCCAACGACATCTCGGGATGCCTATCAGCATCACAAACGTCCGACTCGGTGCAAAAAGTGCGTCAAGTGTTGGGTAAGGAAAGACGATTGGAAGTTTGGATTATTGTAGAAAAGTGCGAATACCCAAAACCATTTTTCATCGCATTTTAATGGAGGATCTTCAAATGAGGAAAGTCTGCACGACAATTGGATCATACATCATGACTCTCCATGTTACGGGCCAAAATGGGTGTGACTGCGCTGCCCATCCACCGCAAAGCCCTGATCTGGCACCATCAGATTTCTATTTGTTCCCAAGAAACAAAAGAACATTGAAAGGGACCCGGCATGAGACACTATAAGTGGTACAATTAGTGCTTTTTAGCTCAAGGAAGGTGCAGTAGATACCTCTGTGCGGAGTATAACCTTGTCTTAACAACTGCCCTCAAGCAACTGACACTAACTCGTTTTGAAACTTAGATCGCTCGATAATTTTAACTCGTTGTTTTGTAGTATATGGTTCTATAATAAATTTCTGAGAGTTCAATTATAACCTACAAAAAGAAAAAAATTATTATATAAAAAAATAAAAAAGTTATTTGTGTTTAACATTGGTAGGTCTTATTTGCCCCCTTCCCCTGTAAAAATAACTAAATTTATTTGGTTCAATCAATTTACTTTCAAGCAAGATAACAAATCAAGATAGCAGTCAAATGAAGTGATTACCTTAAATTCCTAAGACAAACAATGAAACACTTAACTGAGTACGATCCAGTGAAATAGCACTCACTAGGTCTCACCCGGCTCAACTTGATATTCCGGTCTAAATTTGCTTAGCAAGAACACCAAGACTTCCGACAGTCAATTCGTAAATCTCTATATAATATCAGCCTAACGACTAACTCTTTAACTCACTTTACTTGGATTTGAATAGTACCCAAATATGCAAAAAATCAAGTTCTCTCTACGGAAGGCGGTTTTCAACTCAAACGACATTTAAAGAATTATTTTTCCCGAAGAGGATGTATGAAAGGGCGTGAATAAGATAATTTTGTGAGGAAAGTAAAAAGTTAGATATATTCGAAATAAAAATAATATAAATGGTTGTATTTTTTATTCTTTGGCTAAAATATTCTTTCTCAGCGTGATTTATCTTTTTTTTCAATGCTTAAGTAGTTTAGTCAGTAATATCCATTTGGCTATCTGTTCCTTTTTTTTTCTGAGTATTTGATATCATATTCATTTAAACAAAGAATTTTGAATTTCTAAGTGTATCTTTTGATTATAATGCATTTTCGAAAGGGGATAATTCATTATTCAGGACAATATGGAATATTTATAATGAACAGAGTTAAACTTTTTACTGAATTGAATTCAGGATTACTAAACTTTTTTCACAAAGTTATTAATCGTAACTCCTTAGATTGAATTTTTAGAATAAGTTTTGTAAATGATGTACTATGTAGTAGTATCATAAATTTTAATTTCTAAAGGTATAAAAGTAGCTGTTATATGTTTTTATGCAAAAGTTTTTACAATGAAATTAGTCTAGACTTTTGCGACATGGAAAGAGAAACCGGAATGCAATTAAATTTTGACCAAATAAAAACACTATTTAAGAACCAATTAATTAATTATTTATAATTAAGATAAAATAAAAAGTTGAAAAATATTCAAATATATATCACTTAAGAAATGTAATTCTACTAAATTTTTGGACAGATTCTTAAGCAAAAATCTGCAGAAAAAGTTGAAACATTAGTGGAAAGATTTTTTTACAAATAAATAACTTATAAAAACAAGTCACATAATTTTTTTTAAAAGTCTATTCCTACTTAGGCCAGCAAAAAAAATTTTTATTTTAGTTAATTAAATTTAATTAATGAATTGATGTTTAAAAAAATTGTATCAACATCAAATGTCATTTACTACAAGTTTAAAAAAATATATTTGAATCCAAGAAAAATTCTTCAGAAAAACTTACTGGTGCCATCTGTTATGCTAGTTCAAACTTCATCAGAAATAACACAGAATAAATTTAAAATTAAAAAATAAAATAAAATTAATGAATTAATATTTGAAAAAAATGCATTAACATGAAGTGTCATCCACTACAAGTTTAATATATATATATTGGGAGATAGTGAACTAATAGTAGGAATTGAAAAAGGACCTTTTTTATATTAAATAATTGTTTTTAAAAGTTCAAACATAAGATATACAATGGAAATTTAAAAATAAAATATTTAAAAAATAATGCTTGAAAATATGTAACATTACTTCGTGGAATTCCTTTTATTTTGTACTGATTTTTCGATATAAATTATATAATGTCTTATACTTATTGGATTATATCTGATTTTGCATTTTAGGTAAATTAGTGTTTATTAACATTGGTAATTTATATATATATATATCTTATAAGGTTGTATTAAAATGCAAAAATGATTCAACTCCCTTATTTTTTAACTCCTGAATACAAATTTGAATCAATAATTAAGTATAATTATAGCCATACAAACATTGTTCAACTATTACTTAGATTTGAAACGCATAACGTTTTAAATATTTCAGCATTTTTTTTTTCAAAATCCTCAAGATAAAATTTAAAAAAGAAGAATCCTGTCATTTCTACGTGATAGTTTTTCTTAATTTCTTCGAACTGTTTGTATTCCAGTATTGAAACTTTGTCAGCATTGAATTTTACCTCTCTGCTTTTTTTACTTTTTAGATACATGACACAGAATAAAGAAACACAAAAGAAGACAGCCAATCAGGTGCTGCAACTGACAGCAAAACTCTTGTATGTCCTACAATAAAGAGACAATAGAACGTCGTTTCTTTTTTCCCGATATCCCCCTAACACTGCCGAACAATCTCATGCTCTAGTTTTATGGTTTAACTTTCTGAATCTTTTTTCTTTTCCTCCTTTACGATCTCTACAAAAACTATTATCGCAAAATCAAACAAAACCAATACATATTTGAAAAACAATGTTAAGAAAATCTCGCCCGTTTCATAAGTAAAGAAAAATAAAGTTTTAATTGTATAATATTCAAAACTCATAATATTTTCATTCTATAGTAATAATGTTAAAGGTTACTTTGAGTTGAAATTTAATGCATACTTTAATGTAAAATTTAAAGCAGAAGTAAAAGTTTATTTAATTTTTTTTCCTGAAAATGTCTTTATTTTTTCACTGCTAATTTAGAACTAAAATAGGATTTGTTCTTTGTCAACGCCAGTAGTTTGTCCTGGCATTTGTATGAAACCGCTATAAAACTGAAATTTATTCCTATAAATTATTCTAAATTTTACAATACAATTCAAAAATTACGCAAATATTGAACAGAACAAATTAAATCCTTAATGAAAACTTCACATACGACATATGAAATACATAGTTAGTATCCAACAGTGGCGCACACAAGGGGGGTGTCCTAGGGGTCCTCCCCCACCAAAGCCCATGATTTTTTCCCCCATTGACTATAATTCTTATATAGTACGTAAAATTGAATTAGGTATTTGTTATTAATGATTAATTTTATTAATTAATTCTAATTATTTATTCAATAATTAGTTTTTTACTGTTTTTTGTTCCCGAAAATCGACAAAATCAAAAGGAGCATGATACAAGAATGATGGACTTTCGACCTTGGACCCTTCCCTTGAAAAATTTCTGTGTGTGCTTCTGGTATCCAATGTTTTTTACTCTAATGTTATTCTGTGAAATGTGTTCTCATATAATGTGGGAGGAATTTTCTCTGAGATTATAAATCTTCCTCGTAATATAATAATTTTAGTATCTTTTTGTGGCAAATATATGGTGGGACTATGATATTGTGAGAACTATATAAAATCATCATTTATTCGGTGGCTGGGGCATATATACAGATATACCAATGCTTTTTCACCCAAAAAAGTAGCTTTTTCGAAAATTGAAGTTACCAGACGTAGAAGACGACCACCAACGCGATGGTTAGACGATGTTGAAAAGTACCGCAAACTTTTGGGAATCTACCAATGGAAGGCCATCTTGACTGGTAGGTCAACTGGAGCAGGATCAGCGATTCAGCTTTGTCCTTCAAAAGAAAGAAGGAGGATCCTCTTGATTTTTGTTAGGATACCTAAATTCAGCAATTTGCACCATTGGTGGTCATATTTGTCACCAAGTCACTCCTACTCAACATTTTTGAGGAGTATTCTCCATTGAAATAAAAGTAGTCCCTTCGGTCATCACTCTTTTAGTAGAAAAACGAACAAAGTTAATTAACACAATTTCCCTCCAATTCAGTTCCATGCCTAAATTGTAGAGGTGGAGATAGGTGGTGTTGCCATCTATCGTTCCTTCGGGAATTTCTCCGAGCTAAATCGTACTGTCACCTGTATGGTGCTCAAGGCTAAAAGCCAACGACAGGTGTACATCTAGCCCATTGCCACGATGAATTTCGTGGGCTTCGATCTGACTATGTCAGGCAGGTGGCATGAGCAACAACAATAACAAAGTTAATAACTTTCGTAACAATATTTCTGTATAATTATGATAGTTTCACAACAATAAACATAATTTAAATTAATGATTATTTTTAAGGAACGCAGTTTTATGTTTATGATAATGCTACTAATTAGTCTTCTTTTTTCAAGATTCGGATAATTGAATCTAGCAATAACTGATTCATTGTTCTTTAGTTTGAATCTGATTTAAGGATTTTCGAATGCTTCTTTAAGTATGTAAACTTTTTAATTAATAATCGATTTAGAAGCATTTATATGTTACATAAGATTTAACTCAGTATTATAAATAGAAAGGGAGAGGGTTGACTAGTCAAAAAACTGATTCAAAACTGGTTTGCTCTTAATAAGCAATTATTCCAACATTGCAACATTCATCTCTCTCTCTCTCTCTCTCTTTCTCTGCTTATGTTTCCTAAATCACAATATGTTTTTATCTTTAGTATTCAAATGATTTCAGTGTCCCAATTAGAGTGTACAAAAAATAGTATATATGTAACATTTACCATGCTATAGCAACGAAAAAGATTTACTTTTAATACAGGTAATGTAGAAAAATATACATAATAAAAACGCGAAACTGAAAATATATCAAATAATAAAGTTAGTTTAAAATTCATAATTTCAAATCTGATGAATATATCTGAATGAAATAAAATACTTGCAATCGTAAGTAATTATGAAACCAACTACACAGTCACAATTTTTTATTATATAAAGGATGATAACAAAAACATCAACCTCTGTACTTTCCTTAGACATTTTTATGGTTAACAATTTGCCAATAAAAATTCATATCTAAGGATTTTTAAGATATGAATTATTACAGCATTCAATACATATTCTAATAATCACAAAAATAGTATAACTTTTATATACTAATGCAAACTTTGAAACAATATCCACAATTTATCCCATTGTAGCAAACATATTTTAATGAAAAACCTTGAAAAACTTATACATTTATACTCAAAATAGTTTAATCATTTGGATTATTTCAAAAGAGATCCATTTTTTTTTTTTTTTGCAATAATCCAAATATATAAACTTAAAAAGACTGTCTACTATATACGAAGCTTCATTTGTCTGAATTCCTAAAAATAAAAATATATGATGGCGTTATACTTATGTAACTTTTCTACAAGTTCATTGGTGGATATTAAAGGTGAAAACGTTGTTATATTGAAAAATTAATCTTCTCGAGAATTCGAAGTAAAATTTTAGCCAGGACATCTTAACTATGTTCGTCGGTCTAACTTTTTTTTTCTTACAGGGGACTTAAAAAGGTATTTCATTTTGTCTTAACTCCACGATGAATACAACTTTCACGTCCTGTATTTTATAATTCAGTTTTTCTTTTACGTGCATTTTTTCACTTATATCCTTTTTAAGATCGCCAAGGGAGAAAAATAATGTGAAACCATACGCGTAAAAAAAAAGTTGTAAGAGATAAATAAAATGGAGAAATACTTTTTCGCGAACACAAATTGAGTTTAAGGTGAGAGAGAGAGACATCGAAAAAAAAAGAAGAAAAAGAAGAAGCAGGATGGAAGGGCAAGGCGAAACGCGTTCTTCGTCTAAAAGTTGAAAATTTTTAATCAAAGAAAAACGCTTTTTTTTCCTCTTTCTTTTTTTTTTCTTTATTTTTTTAACTCCCCTCCCCCTCCTTGAATTGTACCTTTGTGTACGTATGGAAAGTTACAACTTAAAAACAGACTCTTCTTTCTTCTGAGAATGAAGTAAGCATATATTTTCTTTTTCAAATTACACGTTTGGAAAGTTAAGTGAGAATCAGTTTTTGTTTCCTTTATTTTTTTTCCCCTTTTCATTCAAACATTGCATTTCTAATTCGAAACGTGGGTATCGTGCATTTGAAAGTAGTGCTTTCTAAAAGGAGGTAGAAATATTCATGAACTTGAAAAAAAGCGTTGGTAAGATTAAAACTGAAGGCAGAGCAAACACGGCACTTGGGAATTGGGAACAAGCTCTCTTCTCTGCGGAGAACCTGCTTTCGGCACTTTTTTGTGAAGTGAGGTCGCTTTGAATGGTTGCTATTAGTTAAAGAAGTATTTTTGTATGCATAGTATTAGACCCAATAAATCATCATGCATATATTTGCTTGACAATGATGAATTGTTTTATGCTGATATGCCGAATCGCACACTTGCTTACATTGGTAAAAAAGAAAAGTTTAAATTTCCATATATTATCAAGAACAAAAATGATTAAAAAAGACTAATTCTTTTCAAGAAAAGAAAATTGCACTCTCGTAAATAAAGCATTTATTTTGTGTTTTATAATAATTGACATTTTATATTAAGGTTATGTAAGTTCTTATACAGCCTATGACAATAAAGTTTGGTGAATGGTCCTATAACATTGAAATATTAATGAAAATTACCTCTCTATCCTACGAAATAATCACCTTCCATAACTATGCACCACTGAGATCTATAATACATGGCCTGGAAACTTTGTAAGATGTCTTCTTTTGAGACGGAGTTCAAAAGCCTCGTCACGCTTCATTGTATGTCAGAAATGTCGTCAAATCTCTTTCCCTTCGCAGAGAGTTTGAGTCGTGTGTCGTCCACGGTTAATCTTAAGTTCATCAACTATCATGAGCACGGTTAGTTGACGATATTTAGTGAATAATTTCCTCACTTACTGAATGTTTTCATCACTGATGGAGGTCGCTAGCCTTTCGCTACGGGGGTTGTCAGAAACACATTCCCTGCTTTTCGCAAACGGGCGAACCACTCATACACACACTTCATGGACTTGATCTTCATAAATATGTATCGGCATCGTATAAGTTTCTTTTCGTGTCTTGTCAAGCTTAAGATAAAACGTTAAATTGATGTTTTGTTCATTCATTTTCCTGTTCTCACTTAAGAACCAACGCACTAAACAAGCACTTTGTAAAACAAGTCTCTTACATGGAACACAAATGAGTTTAGATTGAGCAACGGTGGGGGCGGATGTTCAAAGCCTGCCACTAAGCATATGCAGAACTTTGTTTCGACAGGGTTGCCAGATCGGCCTTTCTGACTTCATTCACCGAACTTTTTTATCAGAGATTGTACATTGTAAAACAACCATTTTTTTTTTATCTCTGTCAAACAATGTCAGCAATATCCGATCTGATACTCACTAAGTTTTGTAAGGGACATGATTAGGTCAAATTAGGACTCGAACTCATCCCTCCATGACATCTTGACATTGCTACTAAACCCCTCAACCTCCTTGAGAACAGTTGCAAAAAAATATTTTTATTGTGAATGGCTTTAAAAATGTTCATTAACACTTGCATTGGAAGTTTTTTTAAACTTTATTCAAAATTGCATGCAATAGAGCAAATTTAATCTGACATTCACGAATACATTTATATTTGTACATATAAAGTGGTTTGCGATTTTTAGGGTAAATTGAAAGATGTAAACAATTAAAATGAACTTTTTACTGTGAATACGTTTGTGTAAGAGTCCCTAAGCACAACCGTAATAATTATTCATGAAGTGCAACATAAATTGTTTACTTTTGGCAACATTAATGAATATTGCTTTGCAACAATATGTAAAATAATTGTTTAAAAGTTCATCTATCTACACGTTTGGCAGCACCTATGGTATGATTGGTAATAGAGTATACTTCACTTTAATGTCCTATGCAGCTATGCACTTGTGTTGATACTTGGCATTTTTAGAACCGTATGCCAATTTTTCGTCGATATTGGTAAGCATACATTAATGTAGGAGCAATTTGTATCTTTATTTAGACATTGCTTAAAAAATACTTTTCAGTAACAGAGTAAGTAGAGACAATTTTTTTAGCTCATTTGATGTGGTGTTTCTTACGTCTACACCTAAATACATATGTTTCTTATGACCATATATTCCTGTGAAAAACCTCCGCATACTACCTCTCACTACCCCTCTTCTATGATTTCTTAACTTGACTTCTGTATGAAAATTAATGCATTTGAAATAGTACATTTACAAAACTTATTTATCCATAATATTGATTCTCTCTAGAAGACCATTGGCTGAGTTGTTAGTGCATCGCGCTTCCACACCACAGGTCCGAGATTCAAACCCCGGGCTGGGAAAAATTAATTTAGCCTTTCATCCCTTCAGTGGGTCGATAAAATGAGTACCAAGCTTGCTTGGGAACTTAACACTGGGGCTTTCGCATCAAACTGACGACCTGACCGGAACATCTGCTCATGCACCTCAGGGCCCATGGTCGCGTATACTGAGTTGGGCACAGTAGACCTTGGCCATCATGAGCTGTCGTGCCCCTGAGTTAAGTTATTGATTCTCTCATTCAAATACATGTTATGACAAACATAAAATACTATTTTTATGCAATTTTTAATGAAAGCATAAACTGTATTTTTATCAAATGAATGCAAGTTAAATGAAGGTTTGTTGCCTTGAACAGAAAGACTCAATGATTACGATCACAAGCTCCAAAAAGAGTTCGAACTAATTATACTACTGAAAACACTTACGACTAAAAATGTGAATCAACGCTCCATTAGATATCTATTATAATTTTACTATTGTGCATTTGATATCTAAAGGGAGTATAAATTTATTCGGGAAGAGATAGTTGCTTGTTTTATTGGACAAACACAAAGTGATTTGGTGGGATGGTTCGAAAATCTAGCGCAGAATTTCCCAAACTGTTTTGTCGTATAGACCCCTTGCCGTATTTTCCGGTTTCGGGTAGAAACCTGCTTACCCAATATTGAATTTTTTTTCAAATTCATCAAATTAAATGTGTTTTTGATAGCTGCTATATATAGAGCTACTTACTTTAAAAGATTAAAATTTTTAACTGTATTGAAGTGTAGCGGGAAAAATTTAAAGGAAAAAGAAACAATGTTAATTTTAAACATTTTTTTAATTAAATTAAAATTTAGTACTTATTATATAAAATTATTGAGCAACAAACAAATGGCTTTAATGAGAGGGACGAATCTGATGCCTTTTAACATATTTTTTGTCATTTGGCATCAATATTTTAGGTTTAACCCAAATATCCTCCAGTGTTTGCTTTTTTTCAATTCCTCTTATTAGCTCAAATCTCTATATATTTATTTATTTGTTTGTTTGTTTATTTATTTATTTATCTTGGTGGAATTTTCAATCGTTAATAAAATACATTTTAAAGAGCTCAATTGAGTTGAAATTTTATATACATTATTATTTTGGATGACAATACAGTAATTTAATTATAATTAATAAAAATTAATTGATTAAAACTAATTATTTAAAGAATTATAAATAAAGCCACATTGGTGACTTGTGTCAAAACTTGAAAAGGTTATTTTATCACTTTTTAAAGCATTCAGTTGAACTGAAATTTTATAGACACGATTGTTTTGGATGACAGTACGATACTTTAATGATAATTAATAAAAATTAATTACCACTTATTGGTGTGATTTAGACATATGTATATACATATTTCTATTAATTGTGTGACTATTTAATAAAAAGTAGCTAAAATAAAATTTTTCTTTGTTGATCTAAGTAGGAATTGACTTTTTTTTTCTTACTTGTTTTTGTTCTTGTTGTGTTGTTATGATGATCGGCCACTGCGCCGAAATTACTTCTCACTAAGAAAAGCAATTAAAAACTTTCTCAGGATAATCCATAATTCGAGGTAAACAGTTATATGTGTTTATATTTTAATAAAATATCACGCAAATAAATAGGTATATAACACTCCTGTGTATATGTAAGGTATTTATTTCACTTATTGGAAGTTAACATTAAAGTTACGAACTGGTTAAATGAAAGCCACAATTGTAGACCCCCATTTGCACCAATGGACCCCCTATTTTTTCCCTGTTGACGTAGACCACTTGCAGGCAGTCGTAGACCCTGGTGGCAGAGTGAGTGAATAATAACGTCGCGCTGTACAGCTACAGCGACGGACCACGTAATTTTGAACCATGTTCAAGTGACGTGGACGACACCTGAGTTGGTATCCTCTCTCCTAACTACCAAACCACACCAACGGGAGGACGTTTGAGCTCTCGACAGATTTAACGTGAATAGCTCCCCTACACGGCGGGTCTTTAATGGTAATGGGCTCGAACTCATGACATGACTGCCATAATCCGATACCTTAACCAGTGAGCTACCACAGCTCCCCCCTTCCCTGGTGGTAGATATAGATCTCTTTGGGAATCACTGATCTAGCGTAATAAGTATTTGTTCACAAGAATTTATCTTCATGTTGAGTGTTGTACTAATTTTTATTGTCAGTTGTGTAAACATGGTGCATGGGAATCTTTTCATTTTAGTTTCTTATTTTTTTTGTATGAAACTCTCTCCAGCACAATAAGATGAGTACGTTTTTTGTGAAAATAAGATTTTTCATATTTTGATAAACTGTGTTTTAGTTTTATCCTTAGAATGGATAATATAGACTTTATATTTTGTATTATAGTTACATCGAAAACTGAACAATAAACATAATAATGTAATTTCTATCCAAAAGCAAAGATGCCATTAAAACAAACTATTTTTAAGATTGTCTGTGCATATTTAACACTATTTGGTGGAAATAATTTGCTGGATTGGCAGTGCTATACACTGACATGTTTTGGGAAATTTTTTACTAAAACGTTAATTTTTGTCGAAGAAATAAATCTAAGAAAATAATCTATTCTATAGGATTTCTTGAAAATAAATCTAAAAAAAAAAATGCATTTTAAATTTGTCATTTTCTAAATACTAACCCATTTTGCTTCACTGTTTTAGTTTAAAAAGGATATGCATGTAGTATTATGTAAATTATGCTACAATATACATTTATAGAAAAAGTTTCAAAAGATTAATGTGTGTTAAAAATTTAAACGTATTTCATCCAATTTTCTACAAAGTAGTCATTATATAATTAATATTATTAAAGTAAGTTATAAATTAGCATAAATTATACTTTGTTAACTTCGGATAAAATAATGCAAATATATAAAGTCAGTCGACAATCTGCAAAAATATTTCCTAGAAACTTAAGTACATATAACATTAATCATAACTTTCAATGCAAACTTAAAACCTTAGAAGTAATTGAAAGGTTAATTAAACACACAATACACATTTTTCTCAAACCAGTAAAAACTCTAGATAATTAAATACTTTAATCATGTTTGTTTTATTATTAAAATACTTTCATGCTTCAGGGTATTTCTCAATATTTATAACACTAAATAACTGTGCTTAATAAAAATTTTTATATCAAGTTGCGATTCTCCTGTGTGTGTGTTTCGAGTGCTTATTTCTTTATTTTTATTACTTAACTTCTAGTTTAAATAATTGAAAATAAAAGTTATAGTGGCGTATAATGATTACTATACTTGTAAGTAGGTAACTATACTTTAAATGGTAAATCTAAAGTTTAATTTGTGCCAAAAAATATTAAAAGGATGCTTTAGACAAAATATATTCCCTTAATGTGTACTGTTTCTGCTGTATTATTTACTGTTGATCACAAAATTAGAAATTTTAAAAACTCTCAGCATATTTTTATTATTTTTCTCTTATTTTTATTATTTTTATGTCGACATATATTGATTTTAAAACAGGTCTTTCATTTATATAAATAGAAATATTTCGATAATTAACGAATTTTAATATGTAAATGAAATATTTCGATGTAATATTTCTGTTAAATTCTTAAATACTACTTTACATTGATTATTATTTTATAATTGTATTATTATTGTTATCAATTGATTTATTTTTTATTCAATCTTTATGAATAACTTAAAACGTACTTTCTTGCAATTTTCTTTCAGTTATCTGCAAATATTTATTTATTTTTACTTCTTCTCTCTCCCTTTATTTAAGTTATTTTTATATCTTTGTGTAAATTCCTATAATTCTGAAAACTTTTTATTTTAATATTTTTATAAATGGTTTATTTTGTATGTTTGGATTGCATACTTTTTTGTCTTTACAATTTAAATACATTTTAACTAAATATGATAAATGTTTGAAGTATTTATGTATACTTGAAATACATGGTATGACAAGTAAAACACAAAGCTGTAAAAATATTTCTGACTGAAAAGAAATACGATTGTTAAGACATTAAAAAACGCTGATTATGCTTAAACGTACTAACTGAAATAAAAGTTTATCCTTGTTTCTTTTTTATTTCAATATACTTTTGTCAAAGCATATGGCTGAATACAAGGCAATTTGTAGCGCTCTTTGTGAAAAGAATTTGAAAGATAAATAAACATGGTGATCGACTCTGTAGTATTTCCATGTGTATATTTTACATTGTATCTAGCAGCCCCACTTGTTCAATTTCGAGCAGTGACTTCGAGGCTATGAAGTTCAATGCAAATGCACTACAACTAAAAATGTAATTCAGTACAATATATATATATACACTGAAGTGCCATTGAATTAGGGATAGCAAGGGTTATAAAAATTGTGTAGCGCTGCGCATCACTTATACGCAAGTCAGGGCTCTGTGGTAACTGCATATATAGCGTGTACTGTGGTTGTTCAGGATTAGTCGGAATTGCCAGTATGGGTAAACTGTCAGATTTGGCCAAATCGTAGGAATCGCTTGAAGTATGGACCATTCAATTTAAGAAATCATCAGACAGCTACGAATTTCAAGGTTGACAGTGTCAAGAGTATACCAAGAATGCATGAATGGTGGATAAAAAACTAACGATCGGCAAACTTCAAAGGGCAATTAGCCTTGTGCGTGGTGAGAGACGGTTCAGGCTTATTGTACATAACCAGCGAAGCCAACCATTAGCTCAAATTACCATCCAGATGACCAACGGTGCCAGTCGTGAAGTCAGTAAACGGACTGTGAAACACTCGCTTCACCTTATGGGTTTCGGAAACCGTCGTCGACCTACAAGAATACCATTGCTTAATGCTTACAATTGGGTTGCACATCTTGCAAGGGCTAGACAGCACAGAGACTGGAGTTTAGAGGACTAGAAACGAGTAGCATGGAGTGATGAGTCTCGATTCCGACAACGCCGAGGGCAGGCTGAGAATATGGCGTCAGGCTTATGAAGTCACGGATCCTGCACATCAGGTTGGAACTGTACAAAGTCAGGGTGGCTCAATCATGGTCTTAAGAGTTTTTTCATGGCACTGTTTGGAATTTTTGGTGTTTGTACCAACCTCTCTGAATGCAATTCTGTATGGAGAGTTGCAGGGTGATCACCTCCATCCGTTTATGATGTTCTGTTACACGGATGGATATGGTTTATGCTGTTCTGTTATACAGTAATGGAGTTTTCCAACAAGAAAACTGTACCTCTCACAAGTACCGGTTTGCTACAGGCTAGTTGGATGACCATTCCTCTGACTTTTCTATCATAAATTGGCCACCTAAAAGCCCAGACTTAAATCCTAGTGAACCTATGTGGGATGTTTTGGAACAAGGCGCGAGAAGCCATCACACTAAACTCCACGAACACTGAAATATGGAGATCTTTAGTCAATATTTGGCAAGTTATACCCATGGAACGTTTCCAGAAACTTGTTGAATCTATGCCTCGTTGTGTGGCAGCCGTTATCAAGACCAGAGGAGGCCTAACTCGTTACGTTAGATAGGTATGGCTAATTCAAAAGTACTTCAGTATATATATATGCATGGTTACTCTTTGAAGTAAAAATTTATTTTAATGACTACAACAAGAAAAATTTCGTTTACTGCTGTGGAAAAAAGATATTTAATCTGACTCCTAGAATGAAAAAATGGCCATTGTGGCCATGGAGTCATGGTCACAATTTCGTGCTGCTTTTGTCGAATCGTGCATTTGAGCGCCAATAAAGACAGAGTGTAAAAACACTGACGCTTTCGTTATCATAGCGGAAAAGTTTGGAGAGGGTTCAGCCAGTTCATGTGTCGCTGAGCCGGATCATTCACTTGACCATGGTTCAAAATTATTAAGTTCATCACCAATAGCCTTCGTACGGATTCCGAGTGCAGCCGTTAATAATCATTAATTCTACTTAAGGCCTCAACTCTCATTTAATATTTTTAGTTTTCAATAATTTATATCCTTTCACAACTACATAATAGTCCTCGCTTTGCTTATATGTGCGAGGTTATAAGAAATCAAAATCAAATCTCACAATTGCTTAAAGAGGAATTTTATGTAAAAAATATAAAAGGAAGTTTAAAAGCATAAAATTACTTTTAAACTTCGGGAAACGAACAGGGAAAGAGAACTGGAAGAAGTACAAAGGATAGAATTTAATAAAAACATACAAGGGAACGTTAACAAATCAAGAATGAAACAGCTCAACAATACTCTACTCAGTGCTTTTTTAGATATAAAGGAATTCAGTTGTTCAGAGCATTTTTATAGAGTTAAGTGAAATCACTAAAATTGCTCTCTAATTGTTTTATAAATCTTATTTTCAATTATTTATTTATTTATTTTTATAAAAATAAACTTTCTCCCATTCGTAAGAATAAATTTTGAAAGTTATTCGCTGTCTTAAATATAACTTAAAGTGTTTAGTATTGATTGTTTATTAATCTCGCACGACGAAGCAATACCAGGGATATTGGTTATGGACAATTTTAGTATTTACTAAATACGATTAGAGAATTTACCATGGTAAATATATAAAAAATTCCAATATTGATTGATTATTAGCATCACACTCTCAAGTTGCATGAGGGTTATTGGTGATGTAATTTTAAATTTTAAATTTTAGACACAAGTGACGAGAACGACACTTGAATATTAGAAGGGATTTACCAACTACACACCAATGCCATGCTAACCGGAGGACTTTGATCCTCAACCGATTTAATATGCATTAGTTCCTCTACACGGCGAGAATTTGCCAGATACGAATTTAGGACCATGATCACTTGGCTACAACTACCAGCATGCCGTATTAGAATTGCAGTTGGAAAGAGATAGACATTAAAGTTCCAAAATTCATTGAAATATCATTTGAGAGTAATTATGGTAATTTAAATCTTTACAATGTATCGTTAAAAACCGTAAGAATTATTACTCAACTTGAACAGTACAGTTTGAATAAAATTCAGAATAAATTCTTCTTATAGAAAGCAAATAAAAACAGTATTTAAATTTTAAATGCAAAAAAAACTATATTTATTTTTTACCTTTCAGTAAACATGTGAATTCAATTTTTCTGTAAAATAACATCATCTACATTATAATTAGTGTTAGATTTTATAAAATGTATTCATCTTATACGACTTCATTAATAAAATACATTTATTTGTTGTTTTGTTATGCCACCTGATCTCGAATGCGTGAGACGAAATCGTGCTCCATACTCACGAAATTCATCATGGCAAGGGGCTAGATGTACGCCTGTCGTTAGCCGTAGCCTTCAGCTCCATACAGGTGACATTAAGATTTAGCTCGGTTCCACCTCAATTTTGAGGGAAAACACCCTGGGAACAGATCAGGGTCCCCCACTTATCTTACCCTTCCACCAACCACACGAGAGAACATGTGGCTCGACGGCTATTTAGAATATCCCCAAGCCGCAAAGACACTATACATTTACAAACAACCTTGTCTTCTCCGGGATTCGAATCCTGTCCCTAAGGCACTGCAGTCAGCGTCGCTAACCACTATACTGGTTGGGCGACAGGATGCATGTTAAAACTTTTGATGCTCAAACTTTTGTTAGTAAAGTCTAAAAAATTGAAAAGTGGGTTATTAGCTTAGATTATATCCCAATCACTCGATCACAGTTGAAAAACTATCGAGGTTCATTTTTTTAAAAATCTTTTTCTTATATCGTTTACATATTTTCATACTCATACTTGGGATCACCTACTACTCTGTGTATCATTGGGGTGTACCCAAAGTTGTTCTCCCCCGGGGGAGTTAGTTTCGTTTTCCTTTCCCGAGCTAGAGCCGCCTCATTGGCAACTACAGACTCCGGACCGGTTCGAATGGAATACTCTTGTTTCCTCACAAACAGGCCGAGTTTCGAGTTGCTGGTTGCCCTGCTTCTATTTTTTTTAATTATTTTGAATGTTTTAAATATTTTAAAATGACTATAACTCGGGGGTTCTTCGGGAGGATGTCTTAATTTTCTCAGGAATGATTCTTCCCACCAAGACATTCAATATTAGGTCTCAGGTGTCACGAAATTCATTATGGTAAAGGGATAAGTGACGCCTGTCTTTAGCCTTAGCTTTGAGCACCATACAGGTGACAGTACGATTTGGCTCGTTTCCGCCTCAATTTTGAGGGAGAACATCTATGGGTGGTCAGGGGCCTCCCTCCTCTCTTCCCCTTCCACTAAACACACGAGAGGACTTGTGGCTCGACGGCTATTTAGAGTACCTCATGCCGCAAAGACACTATACATTTACAAACAACCTTGTCTTCTCCGGGATTCAAACCCAGGCCCTACGGCACTGCAGTAAATGTCACTAACCACTATACCATTTATTTAAGTTTCTAATACAAGCCCCATTATGAATGGACATTATATTAAATAAGTTTTAAAATTAAATGAAATTTAATATTGCTTGTACAACAAATTACACACAATTTATACACTCAACCCAATAGGATTCCATACAAGTTCAATTGTTTTTTGTTTTTTTTTGGTACGAGAATTTTTTTCTTTAGAAAATTAAAAAGAACAATGATTATGTGGAAGTAAATTTGATGAATTACTTTTTAATACGTCTATATAAGTGAACTTATGAGATTAAAAAAATAGGAAAATTAGCGACTACCGAAATTACATTTTGTATGTAAACTTTTCTCATTTAGAGAATTTAATCAACGGCTAGGAAGTAATACAAATATATTTTTAATTTATTTAAACATATTGTGAAAATAATCACAGAAGAATAAAAAAAGTTTCCTTATTTTTGTTTGAACGAGCATTACTCTGAAAACTGTAAATGGAGAATGTAAAGTATTTTTTAATCCATGTCGCATTTCTTTCTCTTGAAGAAAATCCATGTCCTAGTTCATAATTAATAACTTTAGAAAGTAATTTTCCGCGTAAATTGGATTTTGCTGCAAAGTAAAAATATGTTTCTGGCTTAAATTATAATCCATATAAGTATGAATGATAATTTAATATTTACATCAAACTTTGGAAAAAGTAAAGGATAAGCAAGTTAAGAAGATTACGTTACTTTATAAGACAATAAAAGAAAATGGATTAGAAAACCGATTTCATTCTCAATGTTAGCATTATGATGATGGAACGGAACATTAATAATTTAAACAGAAAACTTCATGACATAATGAAGCAAGCCAAACAAAAATGATTATTCAAATCCATAACTATTACGAAAATTTTCTTTTGTTTGTATTCAAGAAAAATTATTATGCACAAAATAAAACAAGAGCATCTATGTACTAGAGTAATGAATAAATTCATTCCACATTGGACCCCTGCAAGAGATTAGCATATTAAAAGAAAAATTCTTCGGAGTCCGAAGACTTAATTTTTCTTCTTGATGAACAATAACGTTGAAAAATTATGCATTTGAACTGTCTTTTGAAAAAATATGCATTCATATTTTTGGTAATTAATTACATTGCGTGATGATGGAATCTATTTTGTTTTTGAATTCCTTTTTGTAGCTCATACAGTGGTAACGTATCTCAAAAGAAAGCACAATAATGAATTACATGGTCTACTTTTATTTTTGGTTCCGATTTGAAACACATTTGAATATTATTGGTCGAATGCTTTTACTGCTGCCAGTGTATGAAAAGGATTATTTAGGATTATTAAATTATATATATTTCGGAAAAACAACGATGGTGTAATTTAAATTTATTTCTTAAGAATTAGAACATTAATAAGTATTAGTATATTGATATTATAATACTACTATTTCTGTTCTTATTATAAAAAGTTACACTTTTTTAAAGTGATTTTGCATTAGAAGTGTTCTAATAAACAGGAATATAATAGAATTGTAAAGTATTATTATTACATATACTGGGACTGTAACATTTTCCATGTGAAATATTTGATTACATTTCAGATGGATTTATTGCTATTCAACCAATTTTTTTTTTTTTTTACAGCTAAAGCAACTTCAGAAATGTAAATTCCGATATTTAAAATACAACACTTATCCCGATAAAGTTTGCAATCAAGGATGTAACTTGAAATACGCAAATTTAGAAACCTTAAAGAAACTTAAATAATAAAAAATAAGAAACTTAAAGCAAAAAAAGCCATTTTATTTAAATTTGCTTGTTTTTGTTTTGTTTTTTTTATAAATCATCTGTGTGTTGATTTGAAAGAGAACATGTATATCCTTGATAAAGGATACAAATGTATTTATTTATACAACTGCCGTGGTCTCCACCAAACAACTCGTTTTCTGTTAGGTATCTAGTGACCTCTCAGTGGTCACAGAGTTTCGCTTGGGAAAATATCCAAGGTCGGACACTACGTCGCTTATATTCTAAGGCAAGACAACCTTTGACCTCTCCTTATCCAGCCGACAGAGAGGTGACTGGAGCAGTTCCTATGCCAATCTCCAACTTCAAAATCCCCGAGTGAGGGGTGGCTAGGACCAATAGACGAATAGAAATCCCGACCACGTCCAAGCAGAAGAGATTCTGCCTCTAATTTAGATTCCGATAAAGTCATAAGTTTGAGTGAAAGTTACTGTGAAGAATCTGAAGAAAAAACAGATATAATTGATTATATTCCAGTAAATCCTGATTTATATATCGCTAGGGATGGCACAGAATGGATACCGCATAATAATAATGTCCCTGGCAGATTTGTGACTCGAAATGTTTTGCGACAAAGCAGTGGTTCAACAAGCTTCGCAAAATATAAAGTCAACGTCAGTTTCTTATGATATATAAAGGGTCATAAAATATGTTAATTACATGAAATAATATTAAAATGTCTTAAAACTAAACCCTACTGAATAGTAGCTCTGCAATTATATAGTTAAGACAATTACTTTATAGATTTTATGTTGTTGTACCAAAATGATAGCGGTGAACGTTTAAGGGTAATCGAAATCGCGGACGTTCTGGTGTTAACTCCAATAGCAAGATGATACTTCACCTGTCCGTCACATGACATTTAGGTGTGGGAAAACCAAAACAACTCAATATTTGATAGGATATATTTTTCTCGTTTTTACCGTAGATAATCACGTAACTGCTGTATATTATGGGAGAGACAATCAGTCATCTGCCTCTAAAGAACTTTCTAAGTTTTCCCCGTATAGTAGACATATTATATATACAAAGTTGTGCTTCTGGCTATTGCGAAACAGGCATACGTTAATTGCACTTTTTAACTTCCCCTTATGAAAACTTTCATTATCTTATTGGAAAAGAAACCCTTTATTGTGAAATTACTCTCCGATGTTGAATTTCGATTTACTTCCTAGAACAAGTATATAGTGTCTGTGCTTAGTTAACTTCTTAATCCGTCAATGCTCTTGCACAAAATGTTCCAAAAAAGACAACAATATACTTTTATATGTTCATATTAATCAACTTCATATAAATCTACGTGGGTGACTACTCATTAGTGGCTTAAGAATCAAGTAAAATATTTTTAAATTCAAATCAAATTCTTTCATATATTTTTCTTTAAGTTAATACTCATGCTTGAGATGTATGCCTTTAAAAGCAACTGAATTTTAAAAATTGAACATTAATATTCAAAAGAAAAAAGTATGTCTTCTATTCATTTTATTCGGTATCGTGCCGAAATATCACTATCATTTGCATTATTTTATTCTATTTCTGTCTTCAAATATGTCTTTTTTTCCTTTTTCAAATTCACTTTTAAGACGCGACACGCTATTTATTCTTTCATTCAAAGAATTATCTTCATTTTAGTATTCTGAAACATATTCATTTTTCCTTCGTTTCTATCTTATTTTCGTTCTGCGGAAGCTCCGGAAGACCTTATATTCCCAGAAATAGGAAGTTTACTCAATGCGAAACCGAAATTAGCTTATCAGAATCTTTATTTCATAACAGTATAGCATTATGGAGGGAAAAAAAGTCTCGTATTTGGAATTCTATTTGTACTTCTCGGTCACATCTTCTCAAAAGTACTTCGTTTTGCACCGAAGTATAGATATGAAGACACAACTAAGAGTGAAATAATACTCTGCCAAAGGAATTCAATGCGACGGACATTCAGCAAATGTCTTTTAAGGAATATATTCTTTTGACATCAGAGAAACTGAAATAACCTTGTTAGGAATATGGCTCTGAAAACTATAAAGGCCATTTTCTTCTTCTCTTCTCAACTCTTCCACGGTTACCTAACTTCACTTTTAAATTTTTCCATTTTGTGTATTCTTTTTTTCTCAGAAACGGAATATTTCAAGACAAATAAAAAGCCGTGTATTACTTTCCGCTTCCTTTTAGAATGTTTCTACAAATCTTATTTGTCTCTGGTATTTATCTTTATTTTCTCTTCCTTATTCTTCGCTTTTCTTTTTAGGAAAGTGGAAATGATTCTTTTTTTTATTTGGAAAACTGACCACTAAAAGTAAAAAAAAAAAACATTTAGCTTTTAGCTAGTACAACATACTAGCATGACGTCTATATAAAAAGATCACAGGTTTTTTTTAAAAAAAATAATATGTAACGCAATATTATGAAGTAAGTACTTTAAGATTTAAAGAAATTTGTGTGTGAATCGATCTTTTTTTTTTGTCAGGCCAGATAGTACTGTTTGTATTAAAAAAAGAAATACTGTAAAAAATTATTTACATTGATTTTTTTTTCTACTGAAGCAAGCTTTAAAAAATCAGTGTATTGTATGGAATTTTACAGAAGTCTGTATTAGGTCTTCTTCAGCAAGTCGCAAACAACAAGGAACAGAAATAAAAGACCTTAACGACTGACCCGAATACAGATTCATTTTCATCCAGTCGTCTAAAGCAGGGGTGTCCAGCCCGAGGGCCGCATGTGGCCTAACTTGAATAATTTTGTGGCCCGCGAGATTCTTTACAACTTAACAAAATTCGATTATTTTGTACAATATTTTTTTTTAAGGTATCCGACTACGTTCGGGACCGTGATTTTGGAAAAGGGCATAAATTGATACTTTTCATGATATTTAGTGTCACTTAGATTAGAATACATGTATAAAACAGTTTTAAGGACATTATGACGAAAAAAATTATTTAAATACAATATTTGGCAAAAAATTAACTTAGAATAACCTATTTCAAAACGTTCTCCTTTTATAAAAAATGCTTCTATAATAAAAATATTTGGCTTATATAAAGTAAAGAATTCTCTAGAGTCTGAAATAAAATTTTTGAAAAATTTACATTATTTTCAGAGTTACAACCATTTGAATTAACTATCGGCGTTTTTTTCTTAAAATTGCTCCCCTCTGTTGGAGTAAAATATGGATAAATCCACTTCTAAGTTATATGTATCAAAAATTCTAGTTCAGCCTCTGTACAGAGGTCTGAGCTATATACAAGCACAGTATTATTACAATAGAAGCATTTTTCATAAAAAGAGAATGTTTTGAAAATGGGTCATTCTATGTTCAGTTTTCGTTAAAATTTTGTACTTAAATAATTTTTTTTTCTAATGATATTCTTAAAACAATTTTATATATGTTTTCTATTCTAAGTAGCTCTAAATATCATAAATATTATCCATTTATAAGCTTTTCCAAAATCATGGTTCCGAACGTAGTCGGATACCTTAAGGAGTTTTTATTTTTTAATTTTATTTTATTTATTTATTTATTTTTGTGAAAAATAAATCCCATAATTGTTATCATTTTATCACGTTGCTTCTGTTACTGCGAATTTCTTTTTCAATTCCTACTATTAGCTCACAATCTCTCTCTATATATTTATTTATTTATATATTTATTTATTTATTTTTCCTGGTGGAATTTTCAATCGTTAATAAATACATTTTAAAGCGCTCAATTGAGCTGAAATTTTATATACAGGATTATTTTGGATGACAATACAATAATATAATAATAATTAATAAAAATTAAATGGTTAAAACTAAATTTTTAAAGAATACACATCCACGTTGGCATCATTTTTGGCAACTTAGCGACCCTTTTGGCGACTTGTGTCAAAACTTGAAAAGGTTTTTTTTCATGTGTTAAAAGTATTCTGTTGAACTGAAATGTACAGACACGATTGTTTTGGATGACAAAAGGACTCTGTAATGATAATTAATAAAAATGAATTACCACTTAATGTTGTGATTCTGTTCTATGTATATACATATTTTTATTAATTGTAACTATTTAATAAAAAGTAGCTAAAAAATAAAATTTTTCTTTGTTAATCTAAGTAGGAATTGACTTAATTTTTTTTATATTACTTGTTCTTCTAAATTGAAATTTATCAAACATAATCCGTGCTCAAACTTAACGCACGAAAATCTGCAACATCAATTGCTATACCCAAATACACATGCATTGAGATCGACTTGCAAAAACTAAGTGAAAGAGTTGAGAAACAGATATCTCACTAATTAAATAAATTAAACATTATTTGATCAGTGCATTATTTTTATTATACTAGTTTGTATACATGAAAAACAATGAAAACAATAATAATATATCAGTCTGTTTTAAATTTTCACTCCAACAAATGTTTGTAATGGATCCAAATCTAATATAAAGTTATATATTTTTATATGTGACCCGCGGGATCGCAAAGTTTTTCCGAAGAGGCCCGCGAGGTCATTTGGTTTGGCCACCTTTGGTCTAAAGCATGCACGGAGTATTAAAGGAACGGCAGATCGGTGGTTCAAATAAACACATCCCTGCCAAAGTTTCTCTCTCAAGTCTTTCTCTTTTTAGAATAATGTGTTTGAGAAAACTATATGGCAGTGTTTCTCAAACTGTGGGGCGCACCCCCTAGGGGTCGTAATAACCCTACAAGTGAGGCGCAAGCATGTTAGAAAATCCAAAGCAAAAGATTTTTTTTTAAAAAAAATATAAGTTTACTGGAATTAAGCAAACGAACTACATTCTGACATAATAAAAAAGTAAAATACACATTTACGCTGATATAATACACTTATAAATGTATTAGTACTGCTTAATGTATTTAACAATACTAAGTTAAGTACAAGTTTATTTATTACCAGTGACCCCAAGGGCTTGTCATTTACAAAATTATACGCATAAATTAACACTTATCTTAATCCCTTAAATGCGGATTAAAAATTTCGCGATTCATTCCCCAATGCCACCGTTTAACACGTAGGCGAGCATATGTGGTGTACTGGGGGAGGGGAGGGGTCGAAAATTAATAAATAAGCAAATCTTCTGAAAAAAGTAAATCCTTCGCAAACACTGCCAAGTTCACTTTATTGCATTCCAAAGCCTCCGGAATAATTTTATGGATAGCAGTTCACAGAACAGATCGTACTTTGGAAAGACGAATATATATGTCCGATGCAATTAACCTACTGGTTGTGCAAGACGTTTATATACGCCGGCGGCACTTAAGAGGTTAAAATCGTATTATAGATTTAGCGTCAAAGTGTATTGTTATTGAATTCAATACATTGTTATTGTATAGAAGGAAGGCGTGATGAAAATCATGATTGAATATTGGGTCGCATATGTATTTAAAGTTTGAGAAACATTGCTGTATGGTGAAAATTTCCCTAATACAAATTTCGAAACAATAAGCAAGAATGCGTTTCAGGTTTTTCTACTTTTTTCTTTACTACTGAAAATCCTTTCAGTTTTAATCATAAATGTTCAAATTACTATAAACTTTGAAAAAAAGTTCGAATTTAATAATTCTTATACTTCATGATATTTGCCTGAATACCATACACAAAATATTGTAAGCCCTAAAAAGGAATCAGTGGTAATTAAATAAATCAAAATTTGCAATGAAAGTATAAAATACTCATTTATTCTCATTTTGTTTCATAACTAACTTCTATTATCAAACATTTTAAGCTGCTTTCATAAGAATATTTAAGAGCAGAATATTATAAGAGCATTGAAATTCTCAAATTACACTATACAGCTATTGAAATCTAATATAAAAAAGCTTTATTCCAAAAAAAAATTGAAATCTATCATTCTTATAAATATTGAGTTACTCTATAAATTTTCAACAGGTCTTTAGTTAAACGATCATAGGAGAATGTGTAGTTTGTGATTTATGCTTGTTATGCAATCAGTTGTTATCAGTCAGCTTCACTGGGTATTTGACTATGCTGTATGATTATGAATTGTTTTATTGATATTAAAATCTAATCCTTAAGCTTTCGGCTCATTCTTAAAGTCTTCACTTTTTGGTTTAAAAAGGATAATGTTTGAATATCTAAAGCAGAAGTCTATTTACCTTTCACACCTTCGTATCCACCTCTCGGGAGTTGGTTTCCGCAATACCAGTTTTTAAGGTATTCGATTACGTTCGGAACCGTGATTTTGCAAAAATCGCATAAACGGATAATTTTTATGATATTTAGTGTCACTTAGATTAGAATACACGTACGAAATTGTTTTCAGGACATTTTGACAAAAAAAAAAAATGATTTAAATACAATATTTTGGCTAAAAATTAACTTAGAATAATCTTTTTTCAAAATGTTCTCCTTTTGTGAAAAATGCTTCTATTATAATAATATTTTGCCTGTATGTAGTTCAGACTTCTGTACAGAGGCTCAACTAGAATTTTTGAAATATATAACTTAGAAGTGGGCTTATCCATATTTTACGACAACAGAGGGGAGCAATTTTAAGAAAAAAACGCCAATAATTATTTCAATTGGTCGTAACTCTGAACATAATATGAAGTTTTCAAAAATCATATTTGAGCCTCTGTACAGAGGTCTGAGCTATATACAGGCAAAATATTATTATATAATAGAAGCATTTTTCAAAAAAGGAGAACATTTTGAAAAAAGATTATTCTAAGTTAATTTTTTGCCAAAATATTGTATTTAAATAATTTTTTTTTGTCAAAATGACCTTAAACCATTTTATGTATGTATTCTAATCTGAGTGACACTAAATATCATAAAAATTATCCATTTATGCGCTTTTTTAAAATCACGGTTCCGAACGTAGTTGGATACCTTAACGGACCTCGTTCCAATAAAATAAAATATTTTGCTAAATTTCAAGTCAATAAATTTAATTGTTCAAAAACGCGAATTTTTAAGTCCATGATCTTTGTAACACCATTTTCTCGGAGTTGATTTGAGTAAATCTAGTTCTTAGGGGATCTCTGCTCAATGAAAAAAACATGTTTGTGCAAAATTTTAGGTCTGTAGGAAATCTAAAAGCTCGAAAACGGGAATATTTTTTTTTTTGTCAATATCTTCCCCATAAACCAATACATCCTTTTTTTAAGAGTCGATTTCAGAAAAATACCGTTCTTACAAATCTCTACTAAACAAAAAAATATATATATAATTTCACTGTCGAATTAACGGTATAGTTCATGAATCAATTACTAAAAACGCTCAATAACATTATAAAAAAATACCTAATCACGGCACATTCTTCAGAAGAAAAGAAAACACGATGATCTTTCTATAATCAGTGAAATATTTACGCTTGCAATGAATTCAAGTGAAATGAAAATCTAAAAACATAGACAGGACAATCAAAAACATAGATAGATGGAAGTTGGATACTGTCACGAGGGTTTTAAGATTAGAAAAGATGGGAAAGGCTAAACAAGCAGATATACCATGAGGATCAGTGCAACCTTGCATGCGAAGTTCGTTAAGTACCTAATGAGGCGAAACTGGATGAGACCAAGATGGCAGTCTCTTCCCCAAGACCCCCCAGATTCTCCACCCTTTTCCCAGCCAGTGCTGAGTGTGCTATTGCCCGTCGGGTCTGATACAGGAAAGCTTAAAACATTGATAGGTTTTTCCCCTTTCTATTTCTAAATCTTTCCACCGAGATGAAGGCAGAAAAGGGGGAAAATAAATAAAGTAAAAACTTTTCTAGTTTCGTTTTCTTGATGTATTTTTCCTTTCTTTTTTTTCTCCTTCATTTTTTATTTCTTCTTCTTCCCCCTTTACTGAAGGGCTTTTGTTTTTATTTGGCCCTGTTCCAAACCGATGTTTCTTGTCTGTTAGTATACCACGTTTGCAGTTTCTTCATTCTTGCATCATTCGGAGGGGCAGCTTTAAGCTTTTTCTGCCATTTAACACTTCATTTTATTTTATTTTTTCCAGGATTCCTGCAGGCAATTTTCCCGTTTTTGTGCTCCGGAGCCATTATTCCCGACTATTGTTACATTTCGCTCCGTGGATGGGATTGGAGAATCATTCCAACCATTCATTCCTCCGAATGCTGAATTGAGTCCAAACATAGCTCCTACGAGAGATGCTAAATGCTCCACTCGATTATCTAACATAACTATTACCCCGGGATAATGGAGTGATAGCATTTTTACGAAGAGGAAAAACGTGATTTGGAACGGAGGAGAGAGAATAACGGTTTTGCAGGAGTGACGCCGTTCGACTTGTTTTTACTGCTAATTCCCGAGTTAACGGTCTTTTCTGGTTTTTCATTTCAATCGTTATTTTAAAAATGCTAGCCCATTAATAATTCTGATTATATAAAAATATTTTTCCTCATTCACAGAAAGACTTGACACTAAAAATAACGCATTATATTTAATCCATAATAAAGGAACATTAATCATTAATTTATAATCCATTAAATTATTTTTAAACGTTTTAACTGTCATGACCGAGATTATCTCGGGCAAGGCACTAGAGCTCCAAAATGTCCCCCTGAAGTATTATACGGGTGATTTTTTTTGAGTACATTGTATTGTTTTATTCTCAAATACATATCGGGAGAAGTTTATTTCGGCTTCATCTCGTGAATCTTTTTCATAATGGTGACACAATTTATGTACCCAAATCATTAAAATAATATGAAGTTTAAAGGGTTAACAGTAGGTTGCAAATTTTTTGTGTTTTGTAATATTTATAATATGCATCTTTCCTAACAGAGACATTTTTTTTTTGTTTTATATTTTCAAAAAATTAGAAATAATTTCTCATCATTTAAATAATTAAATACGTGCTGTATGCTTGCATAAATCTAAGCCAAGTAAAATTTTTAAGTGTAATTGTAATTTAAAAGTAAGTGCTGAATGAGTGCTAATTAACATCACTCTGTAAGGGCCATTTCATATGAAAAACTTATGCCACACTTAACAGAAGTAGCAGACAGTTGTGAGCTAGTTTTAAAAAGGAATCGTCTGGGTCCCTTCACACGTGGTCAACTGGCACTCCCTGTCGTGTCACTCCCTCAAGAACTCAAAAAGCCTGTTCTCCTCTTCAACAGTTGACTCATCTAAAGGGATATTGTCAAAGTTACGTTCTTCACACGTGACTACTTATGTTTTGAAAAGGGAGAAAGCTATTTATTGCTTTTTATTGTACCGATGAGTCCATCATTTCATTTACGGTCAACTTTGTGTCCGAGTGTGAAAGAAATTCTCTCCCCTCTTCACACTAAAGGTGTAGTGACAGGAAACAAGTTGACTGGCGTAAAATTGTCTCGAGTGAAGCAGGGTGTAATGACCACGACAGATTTAGCGTACATCAACCCCTATTTACGGCCAGTATTATAAGAATATATATTACTATTATAAAACTCTAACTAATGAATATTTTAAATAGAGTATAAAAGTATGTTTCAGAAATGTCCTTTTTCTTTCCTAAACATGCCTAGATTAAGGTGAAATTAATCAGAAAATAATTATTTTAAGAGAAAAAAGTGACCTCCAGAGAATTTCAAAGGCGGTTTAATTTTCCTTATTTTTTAGTGCATTGCTAAATTCCTTTAAGAGACTGAGATAATACATCAAACTATTAAGTAAGAAATAACTTTGTTGCGAATTTTATTCAATTCAATCAAAAATATTGAAAATATCTTCAATTAAAATAATTTTTTATTGTAACCATTTTTATATGAAATCAAAATTCTCATTTCATCGAATAAATCTTCTAACAAAAAAAAACTTTGCTAAATTGTAATGAAACTTCAATCGAAAAATAATTATTGTGCAGAGAAAGTACAGTTTACATAAACACTAGTATAGTAGTGATACAAAGTGATTTATTTGCAAGTATTCAAAATCCATCTCTAGTTACAGCCTGGGGCATAACGAAATGAAAAAGAAAGATTCTTAATTATTTTTCTTTCGAAACTCAAATAAGACTTCTTTTCCATGAAGAAATAGAATGAGTAGAGTTGAAGATATCTCATTTATTATTTAAATTTAAAAATTAAATTTGGATTTGCGATGAGATTTTGCGCTTAAGATGTAAATTTTTAGTACTTATTTTTTGTTACACCTTGAAAAAAAATCCGTATATACATTTTTTTATCAAAATTGTAAGTTACTGTCATTGCATACATGCAATTTGAAAAAAAAAAGAAAGAAACATTTAACCCTAATTTATTATTCAATTCTTTGCGTTGTTGGAATTACCTCAGGCATGTATGGATAATGTAACTTATCAAATATTTAGAATTAAAAATATTTATGCATATATTTTTCAGAGAGAATTAAAAAGAAAACACAATTATTCAAATTTAAGACATTTTACGTATTTTGTAATGTTTTGTATAGATATGTATGCATTAAAACTAGTAAAGCAATATGTTTTTGAACAATGAAGTTATTATGTAATAATTTTAAAAAATATTGGTGGATGGTTAAGTTGTTGGTAAATTTTTTGAATGAAGAAAATTATATTATACTCTACGTAACATTGAAAATACACCAAGATGTAGCCCAAAGTAAAGAAACTGAGGAAACAGAGAAATACGGCATCAAAAAATAAGTGATGTTTTGTTGAAATGATACTAACAGAGCAAGAACTGCATCAACTCAATGGGACTGGACGAGGATTCGAATGGTTTCCTGAGGAATGGCTATCCATTCGCCACTTGCTACTGTTCCTCTTCTGATCGCGGTGGTGGCAAGACTTCACTCACATCCTAGACATGCTCGATTAGTAAAAGATCGAGGGAGAATGGCTGCCAGAGAAATATTTCACGTCTTACGGAATATAATGGCTGACACATACATTATGCAGCTTGGGGTTATCCTTTTGCTGAAAGGTACTGTGTACCCTCTCCCATCCTGAGCGAAAGGGGGCATAGCGCATAGTCCACAAACCGGTGAAAAATCATACTGGCCTGAATACGAAATAGAGTTGACCTGCTATCGTACGTAATGATGCCTCAAGCTTTATATTGACATCGCCCTATAAAGCAACACAAGAGCTATTGGTGACGGACATCGTAAAATTGCGCCTAGGTCAAGTGACGATGATGACCCCTGAAGAGACACCCCCTAGCTCCAAACTATTGTATCATTCCAACAGGAAGACTTTGAGCTCTACAGATTTAACGTATATCGTCCCCCTCTAAACGGTGGGTCTTCAGTGGCACTAGGCTAGAACCCTCGATATTCCGGTCACGAATTCTTGATCATAACCCCTAGGCTACCGCTGCATAAAGGATGTCCCAAATCATTATGCCACATGTCCGTGAGATGGGGTGTGGCACAGATGTGATGGGATGTTGCCTGTCACTGCTGTGACACTACTTTCATACATGGTGACTATTATTGGATAAACAGAAGCGTGACTTTTTCATCTGGCATACTACCCTATAGTGCTCTTTTGTTTTACATCCTTCTACCAGGAGAGTACTGTGTGGTGAGATCAGCTTCAGTCTGCTTGACGAAAGGCATAAGTGCCGACTATTAGCAACGAATCGACAGATATTGGTTCTGGTGGATTTGCAAACATTATGGGTGTTGGCAGCAGAAGTGGCTTGTCGATAGATTCCTCGATGTGTTGACATTACATTGGAAACCCACCTACACCCATTAAACTTGCTCCGTTTTCTTTATTTCAGATGATTCACAAAGTACACCTTTAGGTAAATGTCAGAGAGATTTGACGTACAGTAAGACCCCGCTTAACGCTGTTTCGGTTTAGCACTGTTTTATTTCAACCCGGGGAATCCCCGAAATTGTACGTTTCAAAATATGTACATAACATATTCGAAACGCAGTGTAGTTGTGTTTCCTGTTTGGTGCGGTGCTGTACAGACGCATTTTTATCATTTGAAACATTTGTTGACATTATTGTAAGTATAAATTTATATAATACTATAACGATTAATACAGTGACAAATATTATGATCTTAGTTTCTATCATGGGTGATAATGAAAAACAAGAAAAGAAAGCAACCAATAAAGCATTTAACTGGAAACTAAAATGCAAGCGATTAGAAGATTAGATTCTGGTAAACGTCAATCTCAAATTAGTGCTGTATTGTTATTTTGGCAACTTCAACAAGATACCTTCCTGACAAAAAGGTAGTAAATTGGAAACACAGAATAGACTGAATGATCTGACCGACTTAGAATTTTATTTGTTTTTATATGTATATATTCGTTTATACTGTTTTTATTTTTGTAAGAAATAAAAGTTTGGTTTTATTTTTATTAAAAAAACACAACTATCATATTTAATACATAACAAATTTTCTATCCATCTTTCTCTAACCCCATTATTTACAAGTTAACATAGCCTCGTTTAGCGCTGTTTCGCATTACGCTCTACTTTGATGGAACGTATCCCCCGCGTTAAGCGGTGTCTTACTGTGCCTACTTTTTTCAGCCCTATCATCATGTTGCTGGTAAAATCGTTTGTTTGTAGAAAATATTTTAGTCTGGAATTTTGTGTTCTTACTCGTGTTCTCTGTGACAGGCAAAAAAAATCTCTGCAATAATCTTGGTAAGAACAACATTCTTGGTAAGAACAACAGCATGGATATTGCCCATTCTGTAGGTTTCTACTCAACGTTTACTGAAGAGTTCTCACTCCATTTGCACTCGGTGAGGTTCATTTACCACAAAATTTTCAATTTTCTATTCTTTTTATTTATCATTCCATATTGCTGTTACATTTTTAATGAGACGTAGTGTATATATATTGTGAATGAAAGGATATATATTTTTAATTAAGAAATGATATGCCCTGTAGCTTAAATTTTTTTTTATTTCTTTTAAGATTAAAATTCTAGTTTAGAAAGATGCAATTTATTAATAGCAAAACATACTTTATTTGTAGAGTAGCATAATTAATTCAGAAATATGCTTACCTAGCACAAAAATTACGTTTTTATGTCTGTATAAAATATTTCGTCTTGACATCCTTGGCACGTCTCTTATTTCTTTCCGTCGCTTTTATTTTATCCCGTCGCTATAATTTTCGGAATAGTAGTTTTTGGAATTCAACTACTAGCATGAGCATATAGACGTTCCCAAGAAATATTAAGTATTATTTCAGTATCATAGAATGTCATTACTTTCATTGCACATTGGGGGCTTTTTGTACAAAAAAGTGTAATTGTTGAATTTTATTAAATTATAGCTTACACTTACCATAATTACTATTTTCATTATTTTGGAACACTCCCTCATAAATCTTTCACCAATATCTTTTATTCAGAGAAGAAAACAACATATATTTGTGAAAACATTGTTTTAAACTACGATGAAATAATGCGAAAAAAAAACAAACTTTCGGAGGACAGAAGTTTGATTCTTCCGTATAGCAAAAAGAGAAATATTCGCAGAGCAAAATTAATGTTTGTACTTTCATTCGATTAATAAGATATTGTAAGAAATCATATTAGTTATTTTAGTATTTTAAAGTTATATCAAGAAGAAATAAATTTAGCTTGAAGAAGTAATACGTAGTTCTTAAAATTCTAAAATGTATTATCAGTAACTAATTATTCTTAACTAATTATTTCTTAATGTGAAAAAAACACAAATTGTAAAAAATGTTCTCCGAAAATATTTTAATACATAATATTATTTTATATAATTGATGCTATTATACGTTTTTTGGAAATATTTCAAACTGAGATATAAGATGCAAATTATAATCAAAATATAAAGAATTATTTTCCCGCGTCCAATTTGAAATCATAATTCATTCATTAATCCATCAAACAATTAGTAAATACTAAAAGCTATAATTGTTGTTTCTATAAAAAAATACCGAAAATGAATGGCTAATATAAACAAAACATAAAAAGTAAGTTTTTTAATGAAGAAACATTTCATTATGAATTTTGACGCTTAGTATCCACATTAGTCATTTATATGTGCATCAGAAGTAAAGATAGAATTATACAAAATATTATGCCTTGTGTGTGCATGTGATATTTCTTTGAATTTGATATCAAAATTAAATTTTTTTAATAAAGGAAAGTATATATATATAAACGCAAAATTTTAAATTCTGTTCATGCATTGAATTAGAATAATGTTTTTGGGCATCATGATGGCATTTGCACTCAATGCAATGTTTCAAATGAACTGGTGTATTTATATAAATAGTTTACAAACATTATAAATTCGTGAACACAACATTTCACTATATAGAAAGTTTTTCAAGTATTTTTTTTGATAGAATAAACATTTAATTTTAGAGATATAATGCAATGTTGGCCATCGAAAACATAGCACCACAAAAAAAGGCATTAACTGTAAAATTACACTGGCATAGACCTGGATAAGACATGCAAGTAATTATCATTACTTTGCACATGCAAATCATGTGTGTTAATAGAGCTATCAGGAAATGTTGCATATAATGTGAGAAAAATATCCTGCTTCTAAGCACCATAATTGAGTTTTTCCCTTTCTTTGCATGAAAAGTTTCAGTGAGTCTTGTTGAAAAATATAAAAGGGGCAGCCAATCACGTTCTGAGTTTCCCAAAGAAAGAATTGATATAAAAGGATTGCGGAGTATCTTACCCTGTAAATAGTGCTCGTGTTGGATGATATCTATCAGCAAAAGTCCAAATATGGAATCGATGAATGCAAGAGGGATGGATTGACCGATTGGAAGAATTTATTACTGCAGTCTCATCATACGCTTTACTTTGAGGAGAGGTATGTTGTAGACATGGAAATCATATAGTAAGACATTGCACAGCAATATGAAAATTCTGGTTTCAAAAATTAGGACCTGCTCTAGTTATCTGAATCATCCCGTTTTGTTCGATATCGCTTATAGGAAAAAGGAATACCAGCATTGTTGGACATTTTTGCCATTAATTTACCGAGGCTTACAGTGTGATTTAGTCTTCTAGAGTGCACTCACATGCATTGCCAATGGTCACATCAGTTGCCTTTCATTATCAGAGAGTACGGTGGTTTCCTCCACCTGTGCCTAGCCGCTAGATTAATCAGGCTTCTGTCAAGAATCTTGAGTTGTATATGGACCTCTTTAGAAAATATATCCATTCTATTCTCCTTCTTGTTCTTGAACTTTTAAGAGTGAACTAATTGTCTTATAGATCTTGTATGACTTGGTCAGTCTCCAGAGGATAGCAACAACAACACGCGCGCGCGCGCGCGCGCGTTTCTACATACAATCCCATCCTACATTAATATTTAAGACTGTTTTCAGTTAATGTTAAAGAATAGGACCCGAATTTGGAACATTTTTTTCAGATATAAAAGAAATGAAAAATTAATATGATATTCTGGTTTTACTATCCTTTTGAGAGCAGCATTTTTTATCATACTTCCTATTTTTAACCGAGTTGATTCATTTTTTCTAGTATAAAATGTGTTTCGCCTTTTTTATCCTATACCGTAATGTTAAATGGGCTTTGCCTTCACGTATTAAAACAAAAAAGGAAGTATTCACGGAATATTTTGAAATTTTTAAAAACACTGTATTGTTAAAAGAAGTACGAGTTATAATATTGCAAATTTCATGGAAATTGGGTCATTTTTCTGTCTGGAAATGTGCTTCGTGTTTAGTTAGAGCTCTCATACTTTTACCAAAGACAGCCTTAATCAAAACTCTTTAAAGTCAGTTGTAGTTGTGATGATTTGTTGATCAAGTTCTTACATCGTAGGGGCTCAAGAGTTTTTCCCCAATTTCATATTGTACATTTTAATACATTTTTCTATTAGTGCATCTCACAATTCTTTCATAAAATCTACTTTACAGTTGGGACTTGATATTATAGTTTTTTTTCAATACGATAACTTTTAAAGTATCAATATATTCGATTCCTGATTCGAATGTAAGTGTTTGGTAGTCTTATCTTAAAGTTTTTCAACATAAATGCTTTAATTAAATACTTTTTAAAATGTTTCAAAATGCCTAGTTGTATTTTTAAGTAATAATACAATATGGACACAATTATATAAGCCTCGAAATATACTTTTAAAAAAACAGCTGAATTCAGTATCATTGATTTCTAATAATAAATATTACTTGACGACATATTTCCATATTAATCGGATATAATCTCCGTCAATTAAATTATTACTTTAGCCATAAAAGTAAATTTTTAACTCTACTTTAACTTAAGAATTATTTGAATGTAATCAATATTAAGTAAATATGTAATTCAACTTTCACACAAAATAAATCTTTTACTTTAAATTAATACATATTAAATTTAACTTAAAGGAATGTTTTAACAAAACAGCTAAATAAAATTTATCATTAAAAATAATAAGTTTCAAAACGAAAATATCCCAGTTAATAAATATTCATTAATAAATAATAAATCGAAACGTTTGTTACGTAAAGAGACCACCTAGGTGATTGACATAGTTTAACATTATTTGCATATTATATTTAACATGGATTAATAATTTAAAGACTAAAATCAAATGACATGCAAGACAAAAAATACAAAATTTATGACAATAAAAATAAAGAAAATACTATATTTGTGAGAATTTAATTATTTTCTCTGGCATTTTCTTTGCTCTTTTTAATTCTTTTTCAAACACTGCGGATAGAATTTTATGCACATAGTTAGTAGGATTAAACACGTCTTTACAAAAGAAACCATTTACCAGAATTTAGCTATACCTTATTTTTATATGTTCCTCGATGCCGTAATATATTTTTTATATTTCTACTATTAATTCACTCTCTCCCTATATAATATATATATATATATATATATATATATATATATAGTAAAATAAAATAAAAGTGAAGAAGTACTAGAACATACAGTGCTAAAGCAGGAAGAAATTGGAATTCACCAGACACAACAAATGTAGATACAAAAAAGTCTTTGGACTAAACTGGAGACCTATTATGATTTCTAAGGCTGTCGCTGAATTAGGACAGCGAATTAGGGTTAGCAATGCTTTATGGATCCAACCTTCCCCGTACAGCAGAAACTTTCGACATAATAGGGGAAAAACAAAAATAAACATCCAAGTTAAAAAGTTAAGGCTAATACAACGCGTGGAAGAAAACCCTGATAATATATTAAAATGAAATTAAGAAAAGAGAACAATAATGAATCTCTCAAGGAGAGGAATAATAAAAAAAATTATATAGGAAAAATTAGGATAAAAACTTACATGTAAAATAAAAACTGGAAATCGAAAATTCAACCTTCTACGATAAGATCCCACGCGAAATGACGTAAAGGATTGAAACGACTACATGAGAAGGAAAAAAGTATATGTATATATATATATATATAGGCTAATTCTCAACAAACAAGAGATAACATCCAAATAATAACATTCGAAAAACACTATATATATATATATATATATATATAGCTAATTTTCTACAAACAAGAGATAACATCGAGACAATCGCATTTGAAAAAGACATAGACAGTAGGAAAATCACACAATGAAGGACATAAGAGTAATCTAGATATATATATATATATGTGTGTGTGTGTGTATACATATATATCACATGAGGTTAATACAGTTTTTTCAATTAATTATTCATTAATTAAATTAAAAGTGAATAAATGGTAACAAACCAAAATAATAGTCTAACACCATATATAGAAAAGAAAATTGTTCGTTGTGTCTGTGTAGCGCAATGTATAGCGCGATGGACTTCTAATCCAAAGTTCGTGGGTTCTAATTCTACCTGGGAGGGCCTAATTTCTGGGAATGTGATTTTTTTTTACTATTCTATTTTATTAGAATAATTAAATTTAATTAATGAATAAATAGTAACAAAAAAACAAAAAAGTCTAACACCACATATAGAAAGGAAAATAGAAAGTCGCGAGGAAATTCGCTTTCTATTTTGTCACTTAATATTGTGACTCTATTATATGTAAATAGAGTGCTTCCTAATTCATGGTACAAACTTTAAGGGTATTTACAGCACATTGTAACAATCATTTATTGTATAGGAATGTATGGGTGCAAAAAATAAGAGATGAAAGAAAAAACGAAGTGTTTATTGAAATCATCGTTGAAAAGTGTAGTTTTTAAAATAACTGTTCAAAATTACTTCGACTAATATCGATACAGGCTTGACTACTTCGGTGGAGATATTGGCATACACGTTCAAAGATGTCAGGTATTTCCCACACGTGCAGAAGCTTTGGATATTCGAGCAACGAGATCCTCTTCCGCGCGAGTCAAGTGGAGTCACATAAAGAAGATTCTTCAGATGTCCCCATGAAAAGTAATCGAGGCTCGACTAATCGGGAGATCGGGGTGGCCAATGGGTGGTCCACCACACCCCAAACGTGACATTCGATAAAGTGCGCGCATAGCTGGAAATTCTGTGAACCGGCATACGTCGATTAAGAAACTGCGCATGATACATTCGTAGCGCTGAGATGCATTACGTTGAACGGCGGTTAGACATCTACTGCCCCCTACTGACAACGTAACCAACCGATAACTCCATTTCTCTTTCCCTTTTTTTCCCCTGTTTGTGCCTCACCGAGTCACTTGCACCCATACATAACTACAGAATAAATGATTGTTATAGTGCCCTGTATCTACCCTTAAAGTTTGTTCCATGAATTCGGGACCACACTCTGTATACATATTTATATTAATTATAATTATATAATAAAAAGTATCTAAAATAAAATTTTTGTTTTTTGACCCAAGTAAGAATAGATTTAATTTTTTTATATATATTACTTGTTTTTATAACGTTACTCGCTGCCATAATATACCTTTTTTTTTGCTGCCAATCAATCCTGGTTTGAGCCCCATTAATGGGTGAGTTCCTGATCATTTATTTACTCCGGTCTGCTTTTGAAATAATAACGGTTTTTGAATACGTTTTATATTTAAACGGATGAAATTTGTTCGGCAAGATGACATCCATTACAAACATGTAAAAAGTATATATATATGAGTTCCAAATAAAAGTGAACCTGGTACATTTTCTTTTCCTTGTCCTTCAGAACGCAGTGAGTCCCCGCAGTCATTTAAGCATAGTAGAATCCTTTGATAGACGAGGCATCCTTACCAGAATAGATGACGTTATGAACAACCAAGGAGTTGGAAGATCAATAGTTGGAGCAACGCAAAGTGAAGCGAATTTACGGCACAATCCACTGAAAAATGGTTATCAAGATATATGATCGGTCAGCCTATCATATCCCGATTTCTTTTTCATTCATACCCCTCTCTGATCTTTTCTTTTTAATTGAAGTAGGGCGGGCTTACAGAATGATCACTGAAGCCTAAATGGATAAGAGGAAGAAGTTATCACGGTGGGATTGAGGTTTTAAGTTTCACTGGAGATTTGATGTTGTCTCAGACGATGGGAAACGGAGAGGTATCAATCTTATGGTATGAAAAGATAGTGCTGGGATATATTTTGATAGAAGCGTGTATAACATTGTCTTATCAATGATGTGAGAAATAGAAAGTATTTTTTTTTCAATTCCTACTATTAGCTCACACTCTCTATATATTTATTTATTTATCTTGGTGGAATTTTCAATCGTTAATAAAATACATTTTAAAGCTCTCAATTGAGGTGAAATTTTAAAAACACGATTATTTTGGTTGACAATACAATAATTTAATTATGATTAATAAAACTTAATTGTGATTAAAACTAATTATTTAAAGAATTACAAATACAGCCACGTTGGCATGATTTTTGGCGACTTAACGACCCTTTTGGTGACTTGTGTCAAAACTTGAAAAGGTTTTTTTCTCACGTTTTAAAGCATTCAGTTGAACTGAAATTTTATATACACGTTTGTTTTGAATGACAACACAATACTTAAATGATAACTAATAAAAATTAATGACCACTTAATGCTGTGATTCTGTTATATGTATATACATATTGATATTAATTGTAATTATTTAATAAAAAGTAGCTAAAATAAAATTTTTCTTTATCTAAGTAGGAATTGACTTAATATTTTTTTTTTATATATTACCTGTTTTTATTGCACGGAAACTAAAAAAGATATTTTGATTATTTTAATAAACGTAATAAAATCAGTTTATTCAAATTATAATCATCATTCACGGTAGTTCAATTTGTTACAGGAATAAATGTGGACAAATGACAGGACAAATGAAAAAAATGCGTATCAAAGATCGAAATGTAAATAAACAAACCAACACAGAAAAAGCAAAGTTAAAAGTTGAGTTGCAATTAGGCTATTCTCTGATATTATGTGTCTCTGATTCTATTCTGATATTATGTGTGGCTTCTTAACTGAAACTAATCTGTGAAATATTAAAATGTTTGAAACGTTCTGTGTCAACTGCAAAAGTGGGATGGCTTATTGCAAGTTTTTGCATACGTTTTACCAATCATTCCTCAATAACTTCGGAAGTTTTTACAATATCAACAAATTAGTAGCATGAAAATGCTCAGATAAGTTGAGGCATATTTTTTTCAAAAAATTGTAAATTTTGAAGTTCAGGGTTCCCTAGTCGTTTTTATTGGGAAAAAAAGTCAATTAAATGTAAGCCTAATTTTTGCGCAAAAGTAAGAAAAATTGGGGGGGGGGGGGGAGCTGAAACGTACTGTCACTAGCATAGTGTTTAAAGCTGCAACTGAAGTACCTAGATTTGACACTACTGATAGGGTAGCATTAGAAACAATATAAGAAAAATCAATTTATTTCTAAAAAGAAGTTTCCTCTTGTAGGTGATATTTCTTAGAAGAATTAATTAAATAGTACCGTAAATAGTACATGTTTTAAATTTCCTTCTTTTCTGATCATTAGTTTCAAAATTGTTTAAGAAAAAGTACCAAGTAGCCATAAACTAATCTAGTACTTAGAAGAAATGATTAATTTACAAAGAAACGAGAGAGAGAGAGAGATAAAAATGTTTTCTAATTACAGTATTACTAGAAACTTTTCTGTAACGAGTTCACGACTTTATTATTATCATATTTTATTTTCATTTTATTAATTAAAATAGAACGTGGTACTAAAAATGAGTAATTATCAGTTTCCAGTTAGAATATAAAAAAAAAAATGTTAACATTAAATGTACATTGCCCTATACAGTTTTAAGAAGAACTGGCAAGTACCTAAAATGACAGAAATTATATATATAATATGTTAATTATTTAACACAGCAAAATAAGCAAGAAAGTCTTTGAAGAACTTATTTTTAGTAATAGAAAATTAGGACAAAAAATTTCAAATAACGCTTCTCGAGTGTTTGTGATGGAGGGGAAAAAATGGAGTTTTACTTAATTATATTTATATAGAATGTTAATAGAATAATTAATTATAGAATATTATCAGAAAAGTCTTTAGAAAACCTTTAAAAAGATAAAAATTGAAAAAAATTCTGCAAAATTAACCCCCATCCCCGATAAAAAAATGAAAAATTAAGAAATACCTTCAGAATAAAAATTAAAATGACTTAATTATAACTTTAACTAGTAAAACTTTTTTTTATTGGAAAATCATTTAAAAAATGTCTTCTTTAGAATTTATTATAAGATAGGGTGCACATAAAAAAGGAAGATATTGCTTTATTAAAATTTATTCTAATAAAGAAAACGAGAAAATATTACATATAAAAACATTTATAATTATTACGTGCCCCAATTATAGTGCATAAAATATTTAGTTATGACACGTAGAACACTTCTCTATAGGTACGTCATAAAAAAACCTGATCAACTCAATTAAAGTATGTAAAATAGACGATTAAATTCTCATTTTATATATACATAAATTTGCTGTCTTACAAGTTAACTCATGATAAATGGCTTAAGAGGAGTCGGAAACCTCTCCCTATATACATATAAACAATGTTAAATTGGCTGTTTTTGATGTACGTTTTCTCAAAATCTGTTATATGTACATGCTTGAAGTTTTTCATACAAGTAAAGTACACCTTTCTCATTATACTGATATGAGCTTTTGGCTAATTTCGAATTTTTTTAGTAATTGATGAAATATTTTATCAAACATTGCAAAATTTGACCCATTTTTCACATAAAAAAATTTGTAAAAAATAAATTTTTGAGTTTTTTTAAGGAAAGCTCATTTCAATATATATTAGACATCATTATAAATATATCAGAAAAAAACTTACATAGCTGAGAACAGTAGTTTCTCAGAAAAGGTACATCGAACATCAAAATTTACATTTTGAGATACATTGATTTTAATATATACAGTGAGGCTTTTAATTGGCTTGTAAATAAAAAAAAATAAAAGGCTCAATTTACAATAAAAGATACATGTTTTGGTTTATATCAGACATTAAACTCTTAAGTAAATTCAAAGTACTTTGTTTACATTTTTCACCATTCAAATGGGCCCAACCCAGTTTCCACGATTATTTAAAAATGGGGTTTCAGGGCTTCCAAATACCCTAGAGGTTAAAGTAAGGTATTTTTAGAAAGGTTAAAATCTATATAATTTCCAAATGTAAAAATCTTAAATTGTCAAAAAAAAAAATATAAGATTTTAGCTTTTCAACACCACTTAAGTCTGTTGAGAAATGCATTTTAAACTACGGATAAATTAAGCGATAAATAACCAAGGCAAAAAGAACATAATATGTTTGTTAACCAATATTAAAAGAATAGAATAGGGTGCACACGTCAAAACTTACAATTATGCAAATTATATATATATATATATATATATATATATATATTAGGTAATTATACTTAAATATGCTGGCAAAAACAGTGAAGTTTCAGAAAATTATAATAGATTACCTCAAACGCAAAGCGGTTTATTATTATATATTTTCTTGTATTTAAACAATCAGTCAACCATTATTTTATAAAACATAACTAGATAAATCGTAAAATCCAATTATTTTGTTTGATTTTAGAGACAGTTAGTCATTTTATGAAAAAAAACTAGTTTCAAGGTAATTCAGTGGCGTTACGGAGAATATTAGATCTCCCCTGCAAAGTTAGATTTTTGGATCCCAAGCCGAATCTTACAAAAGACACGTACTTGGCGTCAGTCAGTCTTTTGCGCCCACTAGAATTATGGGCCCTTAGGCGATACGGGGGTTGCGGCTGTTTACGTTACGCCCCTGAGATAGTCGTCACATATATGGAATCAAACAATGGTACAGATATAAATGAAACTTTTCTACATCTCGAATAGAATAATTTTAAGTTTATGACTAATAATCATTATGAGAGTAATTCTATTCAAATAAAACTTTGCAGCATCATATTGAGAGAAACCTTCGCAATTATAATAAAAAAATTGTCACAATTAAAACTAAAACTTCACAAAAAATATTAAAACAAAAATTATGACGTGAAAAAATCAATGAAGTTAAGGTATCCGACTACGGTCGGAACCGGGATTTTGCAAAAGCGTATAAATGGATAACATTTGTGATATTTAGTGTCACTTATATTAGAAAATGTATATAAAATTGTTTTAAGAATTTTATTACAATAAAAAATTATTTAAGTACAAAATTTTGACAAAAAATGAACATAAAATGACGCATTTTCAAAATATTCTTCTTTTGTGAAAAATGCTTCCATTATAATAATAATTTGCCTGTATATAACTCAGACTTCTGTAAACAGACTCAACCAGAATTTTTGAAATATATAACTTAGAAGTTGGTTTATCCATGTTTTACGAAAACAAAGGGGAGAAATTTTTAGAAAATAACGCCGATAATTATTTCAATGTGTGGTAACTCTGAAAATAATGTGAATTTTTCAAAAATTATAGTTTAGCCTCGGTACAGAGGTCTGAGCTATATACAGGCAAAATATTATTATAATAGAAGCATTTTTAACAAAAGGAGAACGTCTTGAAAAAAGGTTATTCTAAGTGAATTTTTTGCCGAAATATTGTATTTAAATAATTTTTTTTTGTCAAAATGTCCTTAAAACAATGTTATACATGTATTCTAATCTAAGTGACACTAATTATCATGAAAATGATCCATTTATGCGCTTTTTTAAAATCACGGTTCCGAACGTAGTCGGATACCTTAATTGAAAAATCGTATTCCCAATATAAAAAAGGGTTATACATCAAGGAAATATAAGATTATGCAACATAACCATAAACAGAAAATAAAGTTAGACTTTTAATATGTAAATTAAATTCTTATTACAATTCCCTTTTCACAAATCAATGCATTATTCTCATTTGCAAAATGTTTATTTTTTTTAAAAAATCAAATAGAACTTAAAATATTCTGAAGTTGAAAGTAAATTCGGAACTAAAATAAATAGAAATAAAAAGTCTCATTGAAAATCAATAAAAGTCATGATCTAATAAGAAGAAACATACACACGATATACACTGCGGTTTGTAAAAAATGCAACACCATGAAGAAATCATCAGAATTAAATTAACTTTGTAGCAAATATCAATTATAGGATGTTACGTAGAATAGTAAACTTTCAGAACCCCCCACGCATGCGTGGCGTGCGTAGCGCTCTCTGAGGTTATAAATAGCGTAAGAAAGCGTATAAATAGAGGGCTCTAGCGGGACGTTGAAAATAGTTAATGATTACTTGTTAGTGGCGAATGTTTAGTGAGACCAAAGAATGCCTCAAGGACGAAATAAGGAGAAATTCCAACAACTTACGGCGTTTGAACGGGGGAGGATTATCGGCTTTCGAGAAGGAAGAATAAGAACTTGTGTGCAGCGAAACAGTTCCACAGTGATGCGAGTTTGGACTTACGAGCACCGAACAACTCGGAAAACTGGCAGTTAACGACGGAAGGTGACGTCAGCGTGTGACGATCGCCACCTGCTGTAATAGCTGTGAATGACCACACAGCTTCCCCCAGGCAGTTGGCAGCACGTTCTTACTGCTACAGGTGTACTAATGTCGGCTTCGTCCATTCGTCGATGTCTACTACACCGTGGATTGCATGCAAGGGTGCCTTTATACAGGATTCCCCTCACAGTAAACCATCGACGGCCACGTCTGCAACGGGCTCATGAGCACAGAGCCTGGCAAGTTGATTGGCCCCAAGTTGTCTTTGCTGATGAGTTTGTGAGACCTTGATGGTCGCATTCGTTTTAGACGCTATGCCGGTGAACGCTGTCTTCCAGAGTGCGTTATCGAACAACATAACAACACCCGTTGTTATGGTTTCGGGTGCAATTTCGTATCTTAGAAAGTTCAATTTGCTATGAATTGAGGGTAATCTCAATAGCAGCAGGTACGTTCATGAACTCCTACATCCCGAAGTCGTTCCCTTTCTTCAAGGCATCCCTGGAGCTATCTTTTAACGCATAAAGCACTCTCACATGTTGCAAAGACTGTTTGAGACTTTTGTGCAGCCCAACATATGCAACTTCTTCCTTGGCCTGATTATTCGCCGAATATGTCACCTATTGAGCACGTGTGAAATTTGGTTGATCGGCGTCTTGCTCGTGATTCGCGTCCTGCAGCTTCAAAAGACGAACTTTTGCTGCACATACAAACAATATGGAATTCTCTTCCACAAGCAGACATTCAAAATCTGTTCGTCTCCATGCCACGTCATATAGCAACACCTATTGCAACGCGTTGTAGCTACACCAAATACTGATTTCGGACACTTAACAATGTTTTTATTATTTATTATTATTATTATTATTATTTTTTGCTTTGAAAATTTCGTCATTTATTTGTACTAATACAAGTCGTTTGTGCATTAAATTTCATTTAATTCCTTCATGGTGTTGCTTTTTTTACAAACATCAAATTATGTACCTCTATTAAATGAAATTTATAACTTGCTATTCAGAACGAATTTACATGATACTCATTAAAAAAAAAAACAATTCATACAACAAATTAAGCTTCGAATGCATTTCAGTTAAATATAATTTTACATTAGAATTTAAAAAAATCATTGAAAAGTAACTGAAAGCCCTTTTCAATGGTTTCCGCTTCGAGGGACTATATATAAATAAGACTCTTGATTTTTAAACTTGGCAATTTTAATTTAGCGAAGAAATATTTAAACGAATGTAAGCAAATGTGTGCGGAGAGCTCCTCCTTGTGCGAGAGACAGAGCAGCAACAGAGCATTCCACAGATATTCTATTACAAAAATAACCCTTAAAACCAACAACATGTTGCCATCGCGCAAAAGATAAATACATAGTCGATAACGTTGGAAGTAGTATGACAATAAAATTAATTATTTTATACAAAGTATATATTAAATAGAAATTGTAAATAATAATAAGAATCGAATAGAAATTAAGTGCACGTATAAAGGAACATACAGATAAACAATTAATGATAAAAATAGTTTGGTTAGTAATAAAAATACAATTTGAATAATAATAAAAATAAATACTGAATAATAAAAAAAAATACAATTACATCCGAGTAATAATAGGGAATAAAAATGTAAATTATTAAACACAAATATAAACATATAAAATGAAATACACATAATTTGTTACTAGCCACAAAAAATAGGCTTAGTTAAAAAAAATTCCAAACAATCAAAAAGAGTATTGAAAGTCTCACCACTGGAAATAGTTTTCAGTCCCAAAACAAAATTTTAATCTCTTATTGCTAAGAGATATATTCCAAGCTGACATTAACCGAAAAGAAATGCAATCCCAAGTTAAAACTGGCATTTCATTGCCTAACGTCTGACAGCATTCGACATTCGAACGATAACCTGGAATTGCTTTGCTGGCCGTCAAACATTTCTAGTGAGGACCATTGAACTTTCAACTTTTCAGCTTCATCAAGATTTTTTTTTCTTCTTTAAAACGAATTGGAAAAGTATTTTTTTTCTTTCTCTGTTGGGAATTTTACAACCAAAGTTAAACGAACTCGAATCCGGAGAAAAATTGAACTGCAAAGTTCTCAAGACTTTTTTTTCCCCCGCTCTTATTCTTTGAGGCACCATTTTCGCTTTCATTCCAGAACATTTTTTTAGCGAGGTATCTTTCCACCTGGTCAGCAAAACGTTCCAGAAATATGCGCTCGAAATATTCCATTCACCTAAACAGCTTGACCAATGCCTTTTTGATGGGAGAGAAAAGGAAAGGGAAATTGAAAATTTCAGGCCAGTTTTCTATTTATCTATTTTTTTCACTTATTGGTCGCTTTCAGTAACAGCTTGAATTCTTGCTAGGGAAAAAAAAAAGAAAGTTATCCTGCTCTCGTAGTTAGAAAGATTTTTTTCCGAAGTGTTCTATTTGAAGAAGATGAAATAAAATTTTATGAGTGCGTTCACAACTTTTGTTTTCATTTATTACTAAACAACTAAATAGGTTCGATTAAAGCTAATATTCTAATGTGATGTTTACGCTATTTTATATTGTAATACAGTATGTTCTTTTTATTCAGAAAAAAAAATTATTCTTTATATTAAATTTTGTGTGCTGAAATGTTTTATTCGGAATTTTGTAGTTAATTTTATGTCTTTTATAAATGTAATGCTCAAAAAAACTATTTATTGAAGTCTATAATATGAATAATGTATTAAATAACAACCAAATACTTATTAATTCGCATTAATTTTTTATCACAGTTCCTTTCAGAACTTTAAACAGTGACCGTGGTAGCCTAACGGTTGTAGTTAATAGTTCGTAACCGGCGTGTTATGAGTTCAAACGCAGTGCCAATGAAGACCTTCCATGTAGAGGGTGTGATGCATGCTAAATATTTTTAAGCTTTACAGTCCTCTCGTGGCGGGATGGGATAGCTTAGAAAGGGGATGTTAGATCAGGTTGTAATGAACGCCCTGCGTCATCCATTAATGCGGGAGAGTCGAAAAGAAGATTTGTCGTGTTCAAAATAACTTCTATTCATTCACAGTTATCAACGACGACACAAATTCTGTAACCCAAGCTAAGAAATGCACCAATTACTAAATATGGAAAGCAATAGTGAGGTAGACCAGATACTAGAAGACTTAATAAATCGAATCACTTAAGACCAGGCAATACACCTTCTATTTCCAAGCAAGTAAAAAAATGACAATTTTCAAAAATTTCATGGCGATACTCTTACGTTGAATTTTATTGAACAAAGTAAACAATATATTTGAAACAATTTAACCAGAATATAAATAAAAAAGCCTAATTAATATATAGACAAAATTTGAAGTTTTTTTATTTAATAGTTTCTGAGAAACATAAACCTAATAAAAGCTCAATTTAACATTGTCGGTATAGGAGGTACCGACTAATCTTAATAAATCGGATCACTTATGTCCAGGCAATACACCTTCTAATTCCAAGTGACCTAATCTAATTTAATCTTTAGTTGACCAAATCGTCAATCTTAATAATACACAAATAAACTACGAAGTTCTCACGCTTCACTTCACGTTTAAACAATCACTGCTATCATGTAGCAGTCTAACTCGAAAGTTTAATCTTTATATAAAAAACTTAATTTACGTAATCACATCTTCTTCGGAGAAGGTTTATAATTGAGTAATTTTTAAAAACCCAATGTTCCCCAAGAGGACTATTAGTGGAAAGTACGCGGATAGACCTGTTACAAGGTGTCGTTCTAGTCACTCCCCCATGATTCAAAATTACAATGTCCATCACCAATGGTTATGGTTACTAGGACTCGTGAACGGCGTTCATCCTCTAGTATCCCTAGATTTTCCTTGTAGAGGCTCTGAAGCACGGAAAATTTTTCGAGATACAAAGGTCACCCATAGGAAGGTTGCAAGGCTATGTGCCGAACTCGCCACTTGACTATGGTTGGAATTTACAAAGTCCGTCTCCAATGGCACTTGTGTTAATTTATATTGCGACGTAAATAAAAATACTTCCTATCTTATATTCCTATCTAATAGATGTCATATAAAAAATGCATTCATATGAATAAACTACAGTGTTTATGCAGTAGTTTATTCATACAGTGCTTATGTTTAATTTTTCAATTTCTACTATTAGTTCACTCTCTCCCTATATATATATATATATAGTATAATAAAATAAAAGTGAAGAAGTACTAGAACCTACAGTGCTAAAGAAGGAAGAAATTGGAATTCAACTGACACAACAAATGTAGATTCAAAAAAGTCTTTGGACCGAACTGGAGACCTATTATGATTTCTAAAGCTGTCACTGAATTAGGCCAGCGATTTAGGGTTAGAAATGCATCATGGATCCAACCTTCCACGTACATCAGAAATTTTCGTCATTATATGGGATCAAATAGAGCCATGTTGAAAAGTTAAGCCCATTACTAACACGTGGATGATGAACCTGACAATATAGTAAAAAAAATTAAGAAAAGAGAACAATAATGAATCTCTTAAGGAGAGGAATAGTAAAAATTTTTTTATAGAAAGTATTTGAATGTTGATTAATAGAAAAGCATTTTATTAACAATTGAAAATTTGAACAAGATATATATATACATATATAATTCATTCAAGTTCAAATATATCTTTTAAAATGTGTAGTGGAAGACACTTGAGGTTAATGCAGTTTTTTCAAATATTCATTCATTAATTCTTTTTAATTAATAAATAAATCGTAACAAACAAAATTAATAGTTCAAAACCATATAAGAAAAGTAAATTCACTCGTCACGTCCCTGTAGCTCAATGGATAGCACGTTGGACTTTTAATCCAAAGTTCGTGGTTTCGAATCTCATCTGGGATGGCTTAATTTCTGAGAATGTGATTCATTTTTAATATATTTTTTATTGGGATAATTAAATTTAATGAATGAATAAATAGTGACACAAACAAAAATAATTGTCCAACACCTTATATTGAAAGGAAAATGGAAAATTTCAAGGAAAATAGCTTTCTATTTTGTCACTTAATAGTGTGATTCTGTCATATGTATACACATATTTATAATAATTGTACCTATTTAATAAAAAGTAACTGAAATAAAAAAATTTTCTCTGTTGACCTAAGAAGGAATTACTACATTTTTTTTTTATATTACATGTTTTCCATAACATCATATTTACTTGACACAATTGAATTCACACATGGAAGAAAATATAAGGATTTCTAAAATTATAGCAGAACAAATAAAAAATCATGGTATAATGGTTTATTCCCAAATCTTTTTTTTTCCCTCAGGGGGCTCACCTTCTTTAGGTGGGTACGGGTGTCACAATCCCGAGGTCCCCTAGTGATCTTTTCCTTTTCCCAAGGGGTTTACTATCTTTGGTAAACACGGGTGTCACGACCCCGGGGTACCCCAGTGATCCTTCTCTATTTTCGACCCTCCATCTTGTCATCCAATTTCTCTTTTTCTTCTTTTCCCGTCCAGACCACAGACCTATGAATGTTTGGCGCAGTATAGCCAAAACTTGCTCTTGCGCCATAAAACACCAAACTCATTATCATCATCATCACCCAAATCTTTTTCATTCCTATGATTGATTTTTATTTTTAAATAATTGTATTAATACGAACATTAGTAGATAATAATGAGTTAACCATTTATTTGACAAAAGACAGAATACGAAATTTCATTAAAATGTATTCAGAAAACTGCAGCAGATATAACTTTTGGCATTTATGAATTTCTGCTTGACAGTTAACAACATTTTTCCATTCTGAATAAATAGATCATAATTCTTAAGCTGTCGTAACCCAATAAAAGCAAATATAGTTCTTGACATTATAATCAAAACATATGAGTTTCACAACAAATAACTCAAGCTAAATAAATTATTTAACCTGAATTTTTTTATTCTATGGAAATTGTTGATAAACGTTATGCCTCTACAAATTGCTCTTCATTCATAGAAAAAATATAATCTTTTTATGAATTAGTTTTAAAAAAATGTTCATTGAAAATGGTTTTAATCTAGCGTTAATGTTTAATGTTTGTAATTCTTGTCAGTTATTCCTGAAGAAATTTATATTTTGGTTTGACCGCAATATAGCATTACGAAGATTATTGATTTTCGATCATCTTGAACTTATATTTGATTGTCTGATAACCTAAAACCCAGAACATCTATATCTGTAGAATATCTATGTAACACTGATATCTAGAATATCTTGGTAATTTGGCTGGTTTTTTATAAAATATTATGTGTATTTAATGGCCAAAATACCTTGATTACATTCGTTATGTTGTGTGTCTGGCAGCACTTTCTTACCAACAATGTATAACACCTCCATTTTACGCATGCGCGTTTTGATTTAGTAGCAGTAGTAGAATAAATTATTTCGAATTCACTGTACTAATTCAGACATAGTTAAATGTATTTTAGATTTTTGTTAGTTTTGTGTTTTGTGTGTTTGTATAATTGTAAAGTTACGTAGAATTAAAATATAAAAATGGAAATATAAGTTTCTCTATTTTCTTTATCTTTACCGAACGGCGGAAATAACAAAATCACTTGCGTCTAAGAATCTTGATGAAGTTATGGAAATGAAAAGAGAAATCCTGTTACAAGAACTTATAGAGCCTTTTTTGATTAAGCAAAACTTTTGATGGATTCTTTAAGACATACTTCATTGATTAAGTTAACTTGTGTTGTGTATCTTTGAAATGTCGTTTATGATATTAGATCTTTTGATAGTGGAAAAATGTAGAATAGGTCCCAATACGCTTTTTGAAACGAAACAAAGAACTGAATTTTCAAGCTATAGGTATCATCCTCGTCACTTGACTGCAGGTCAAAATTATGCGGTCCGTCGTCTATAGACCATGTGTTGCTTTATAGTTTGACATTAATAAGCATTCACTCATTCTTTACTAGCTTTTTTTTTACCTTTGAGAAAGAACTTTTTCTCAATCATTTTTTACAAAATAACTTCACATGAGTAGTGATTCTTAATTCTTTTAAAATAAAGTTCTGTAACCATTTACAGAATGTGCGATATTTCTTAAATCTCAGAAGTCTTTTCTCAAGAAATATCAAACACAGATATCAGCAACATAGAATTAATTATAAGTGTTGGAGTACAAGTTTTATGTGTTTAAATTTTATATCATGCTTCCTTTAATAAGCATTAAGGGGGATACAAAAATATATTATCTTCCTTTCATAATACTATTATGAAGCTAATAGTAATTTTGAACAGAAAAAATTGAAATTAGTTCTAACAAAACAATGTCAAAATCTCAGGATTTGCTCTTTCTGGAGTAAAGTATTCTTAATAAATATGAAATAGCAAAAAAATTGTTAACATATTAAAACGATCTTTAAAAATTTGTACTATTTTTTCAATATTGTTAAATTATTTGCTGAAAACGGGATATCAGTTTTTATAAAATACTATACATACCGTTACTTGAAATGCATTACTATTTATCGAATTATTTGAAAATGCAGCATAAAAGTATAGAACATTTAATTTATGGTTTTTTATCGTAATCTAAAGACAATTTTCTAATTGCAGCGGAAAAAAGTTGGTTTCTTTTCGTGCGGATTTCTGTATTTCTGTCTCTGCTTGATCCTCAGAAAACAGGCTGTATGGAATACTTACTCTCTCATGCATTAACATTTTTTTAAAAAAGTTCGTTTGAAGTGTATTTTTTTTTTTCTAAATTAAAAAAAATGGACATCCTGTAAAATATTAATATCTCTTTTAAGCGTATTATATTTTTTAATGGATCAGTGATTTAATCAGAGATTTCATTAAGGTGAATTTAAAACCCTTCTAGAAGAATGAAGAATTTAACGAAAGTTTCATTTAAATCAAGAAGAAAAACCTTTATTTTTAAATATGTCAAGTATTTTTTTAAAAAAATGAATTTTGATCTGCTTTAATACTTGATTAACACCCAGTGATACAGTTTTTCAATTTAATATTTATTATTTCCATACTATAGGCAATAAAATTTAAAGAAATGTAATAATTATATGAAAAATATATTAATTAAAAAAAATTCATTTTTAAACTACTTTTTTTTAAATGCTGCCAGAATATTTTATGAATTTAATTTTAATAATTCAATTCTCTGGAATGCTTGCTTTTACATAATAATTTACCAACTGGTAGTCATTGATAAAATATGGCATCAATCATTTACACCTTTATCTTCAAGAAATGGCTCCAAATAATGAAAGTTCTAACAACCGTTTATTTAAATTTATTAATACATATAATATGATTTTGGTTCTTACTTAGAATTTCAAAAGCAAGTTCAGTTCAAGAAAAATATGCTTCTGTGAATGGATGTAGACAGATGCAACAAGAAAATGAAATGCAGATAAGTAGATAACTGTATCTTCCTCTACTGTTTTCACTTATTGTATCTAATTACTGATCCTGTAGATCCGGAAGACCACATGGTCCTTACGTCGACAGAGCTCGACTCCAAAGCTAAAGAATTCATATGTAGAACCTGGGTTGTCTCTCCTGTAACCTATATTTCTTTCAAAGACATCTTGGATCCGCCACATCATTCAAGGGTCCCAGATCTTATCAGACGGTATTCTCCAGATTTTCGAATGGTCACCTAAGGTGCATGGATTTTGAAGGTGGTAAAAGAAGCTCCCCAATTTGCACCAAATGTAACATCAGTCCTTTTTCTCCTCAGCACATTCTGCCACGTCTGGGGTCATCCTGTGAGGAGGCTGGAGCTTCCCCCTGCTGTTCTTAAATTTTCTGCAGACTTATGGGCTCATGGATCTGGTCTAGTTTCACTAAATCAGTTGGGGATTAGTCCCACCTCCACCTAATCTATAATAAGCAGATATGAAGAAATTCGTAACTCATCTTCAAACTTAAATACATTTATTATACTTCTGTTAAAATTGGCAAAGCGATCAATTCTCAACATTATTCAGATATTTATCAGTATTACATATCAGGAATAATTTTAATAGTTTAATAATATAAATTAATCACATAAGCTCTCTCTCTAAAATATAATATTAAAAAACTGATTAGCTTTATTTAGTATTTGTTAAAACATTTTGCAGAAAATTATTTTTTACATACACGGGGGTTTTTATTTAAAACTCATATTTATTAAAAATAACGTTTATCTCGCCTATTTAAGGAAAGCTTTTAATATCCATATATAAATTTATTTTAAATTCATTAGTTTTAAAATAAAAGCTAAAAAAAAATATTTTTCATTCAGTTGTTACACAGGTCAATAATACCACCACCACATACATTAAACAATAATATTATAATTAAGTTTTATTAAGAAGGAATTTCTTTAATCCATAATGGTATTGCACTCTCTAATAAGCAGAGTTATACCCCATTCATTTCTTTTAACCTTTTAAAAGAAAAATGAAATTTTAACCTCAACTTTATGTCCTAAAAAGGGACGCTTCGTCATGAGATGATGCAATACTGCATCAGCCACCGAAACCTAGCAATCCGAGCGTTCAAATCGGGCAATAATATGAACTAAACTAAACTCGGCGTTTCAATTGCCCAAGAACTACTGTGCCTGTCTCAGATTTCGTGAACTTAGCTGCTGAGGTGCATGTGCAGATGTTCCGGTCAGGTAGTCAGTCTGACCCAAAACTCCCAGTGTTGAGTTCCCAAGCCAGCTTGGTACTTATTTATTGACCCAATGATGGGATGAAAGGCTGAGTCGGCGTTGCCCTGCCCTGGATTTGAGCTTCAGATCTGCAGTGTGGAAGAGCAATACACTACCATCAGCCACTGGGCTTCATAATATGAGTAAAGAATGTTTTAAAAATTCTTGTAAAAGAAGTATATATGCTGAAGTCTTTAGGATTAAGGGAAAGAACGTTTTTGGCCATTGGGAACTTTCTCTAGCTTGTTGCTAGCTTTTTTCAATCCCTACCATTAGTTCAATCTGTCCCTATATATATATATATATTATTTATATACATCTTTTTATCCATTCAAGTTGAAAAATACACTTTTTAAACTTGTAGCGGATGACACTTGATGTTAATACATTTTTTCAAATATTAATTCATTAATTAAATAAAGAAATGAATAAATAATAACAAACAAAAATAATAGTCCAACAGCATACATAGAAAGGAAAATCGTCCGTTGTGTCCCTGTCGTACAATGGATAGTGTGTTGCATCTCAAATCTAAAGGTCGTGGGTTCAAACTCCACCTAGGATGCCATAATTTCTGAGAATGTGTTTACCGTTTTACTATACTGTTGTATTATAATAATTAAATTTAATGAATGACTAAATAGTAACAAATAAAAAATAGTCCAACACTATATGTAGAAGGGAAAATGGGAAAAAAAAATGCTTTCTATTTCATCACTTGGTATTGTGATTATGTCATCTGTATATACATATTTATATCAACTGTAACTATTTAATAAAAAGTAACTTAACTAAGAATTTTTCATTGTTGACCTAAGTAGGAATTGACTTAATTTTTTTTATTACTTGTTTGTTATATAATAAGGCGTGTAACTGAAAAAGTTTTTTTTTTTTTAATTTATAACTGTTGCAATTATATCCTAATGGAATCATCGAAAGCTAAATTTCAATTATCCCCTCAAAATAAAACCTTTTACATATATATGCTTACGTATTACTTAAAATACCATCATATCACACATATTGTTGTATCCTCAGAGACTTCTATGCTGGTAACTTAAAACTTTTTACTTTTACTTTAAATGAATTTCAAGAAACTTCCTGCGTAGAAAGTTCGGTTACTTCAATTCCTGTTTTTTGTTTCGCAAACAAGAGTTAAAGAAAAAAAAACGATCAAAACTTAATTTTTTTTTATTTTTATATTTTTATTTAGAATTAGCAGAATCAAATTGCGGGAAAGACAACAAAAAGAAAAATTGGATATTCTTTCCGAAATATTTCAGTCTCATTAGGGCATGAGAAAATTTTGTTTGCAGTTTTGGCAACAATCAAATAACTCTATCTCTCGGTACACAAGAGCCTAAAGGGAAATTAACATAATTATGAAAAAGTGTTGCTATCTCTCTCGCTTCTATCATAAAAATGTCTGGACAGTAAAATTTAAGCTGATCTTAATGACGACTTTTCCAACTTACTATGCTAGAATTAGTTTGGGGAATTCATACTCATTAATAATTCTTCTTATAAGTTGGACATTCTTCTAGAGAAGTCTTTAGTTGGTAACATTTTTAAAAAGTGCAAATTTTTCCTGGAATTAGTCCCTGAAGGGGGGGAGGCTGACAAAATATGACAGGGCAGTGATTACGTGATGTCGTAATTTTTATTTTTCTACATTTATAACTTTAGCTATTATTTTCTCCTTATTTTATAGGTGGCAACTACTTTTTTACATCAAAAATGTATGAGAATGAATAGTGTCAATAAATTTGAGATAGATTATCTGTAGCGTTTTGAACTAATTATATTTATGCGAACAAAAGAAGCTTCAATGAAAAACATCATAACAATCAATCAGTATCTTATATCAATGGTTTTCTGTTTTTGATACTTGTAATAATAAGAATGTTTTATAAGCGATCGGACGAACATTTTTTGTTGTTCCCGATGTCAATAGATTTATGATACCTCATCGGGGCTCATGAAACGCGTCTTGTCCAAGGAAAGCCTTACGTCTGTTATTAGTTGCAACTTTGAGCTTAGCCCGGCACTTCTCGCGCAGGGTATGTCATACCCACCGCCTATTTTTCGTCAAAACTCTATCTAAATCTTTTTTTAGAAAATGAGTAGTTTCTCGTGTAGCTGACTTTAAGGTCATATCCTTTGAGGGATCTTAGCTTGTTGACGAATTCTAAATATATATTTTTGAATATCACTTCTTCGGGTATTCACCTGCGCGTGAATTACCGTTACAGTTCCAAATGCATGAAAACGCTTTAAAATCTTTCTTATGTAATGGCTCATTATTGTAGTTATGATGTAGAAATGTGATAATTAAGTAATTTGATAGATACAGCATATTTAATAGATATAGTTTAACAGTACCTTCTGAAGAAGAAAGTCTCTTTGCGGGAACGATGAGGAAGAATGAAATGATGAAGAGTATAATAGCATGTATGATTCCTCTGCTGAAATCTATCCCGATAATTTATCTTAGGGAGTAATCATCGTTCTTGATAAAATGACCACATCATATTCAGTGGCTACGAAATGTAATTGTTAGCCTATGACAATATATTTTTGTATTGTTGAACTTTGCGACAATAAATGCGCAAATTATTTTGTTAAGTACTCAGAAAGCATCTACTAAACATCGAAACAGACGCTGATTTCTGAAGTGTTTTTATTTCGATTTACAGAAGAACGTAAGGAATGTAGAAACCAGCTAGCAATGTTTCTAAAAAAATTTTTTAAAAAAAATTAAAATCCAGTGAAAACATAGTACTCACTCTCGGCGAAGACTAAAGAAGTGTATAAACAATGTACCGAATGCCCCAAAATAGAAAAACTAAATTTACGTGAGAAAAGTGTAATAAACATATTGTATTTTATACTGTTCTTCCATTTTTAACATTTATTGAAAATTGTAGGGAAAAATAGAATGTAAAAACTCTTGGGTATGACATACCCTGCGAGTGAAATTCCGTTCGTTTTTTTCACGTGAGGAATACCGGATTTTTACTGGTAACAGTACGATTTGGCTCGGTCCCACCCCAATTTCGAAGCAAAGCACTATTTCCCTTCCACCAACCTCATGGGAGGACTTGTGGTTCGACGAATTTAGAGGGTCCCTATACCTCACAAGCACTGTACATTTACAAATACCCATTTCTTCTCCGAGATTCGAACCTAGACCCTACCGCACGGAAGTCAGCGTCATTAATTACTGAACTGGATGAGAGGCAATGAACCTTATATTTTTCAAAGACTGTCAAAGTTTAAAAAAAGTCATAGTCATTTGTGACGGTATTCCGAACTTAAAATATTTTTCACCAATATATACCTCCTTCCCGCTTTTGGAGGATGTTTATTCTTATACACAGAAAAGGTTTGTCATTATTTAATAGCTTCTTTAAACAGACAAAAATACTTAAATATTTTATTACTACACTCTTTATATTTGAGAATTATAGTATTTTTTAAAATTATTATATTAGAATACATAATTTGAAACAATGTACCGCATATAACGCAGTCTTCAGCAAATATCACAACAATAATACTCAGATTACATCCGTTACTTGCAAATTTATTTTCAATTACACACTACGAGGAATGCTTTTTTTAAGTACACCTTTATTTCACCAATACAATACAACACACTTGGTCTTCGCAATTTATAAACATATAACCAAAAAACACTTAAAAAAATGACAAGATGGTAACTTTTCAATACTTTCCCTCCAAACTCAGATCTGTAAGTCGTGCAGTAAAATAAATCAATATCTTTCTTCATTGGCATAGTCAAAAATCAGCCTGTAAGTAAGAATGAGACCAGAATGTCTCTGAAGAATTTACGAATTACTCATCAAAACTTTGAAATTAACATCCTGAACATATTTGAGATTTGTTTCGTAAGTTATAATGACTTTCCGCTTCACAGGAAAGAATATAGACATTGCTTTAATTAAAATTTCAAATATACATCTCTCTCCCTCCGTTTACTTTACAGATTTCAACTACAAATGGCTCCCAAACTTACTCATCCTAGCTGCCCAGGATTCGTGAATTACAGCGAAGACAATTTTCTAATACAGAGATGTATTCTTAAAAATAATTTTTATTCAGAAATGACTTAGTGCATTATAAAAGTTTCGTGCCTTTCAGCTTAAATTTGTGTTAGGAAATGTGTTAATGTGTGTGTGGTACATATGTTAATTCAAAAAAGCAAAACAAAGAGGAAGGAGATGTTTTGTCGCATCTGATTTATTGTCTGAGTAATTTTTAATTTTCGTTTTTGCCATTGAAATTTGTTCTAAGTAATTCAGGATAACTTTTATGTGCTTTGTTTTAATCATATCAAAAACATAGCCTATTTTATAAAGACATTAAATAAATTAGACTTAATATAAATATTCTCTAATATTTTCTGGTAAAAAAAATTGACGTAATTTTAAGCATTTTCGGTAAATTTTAAATGTTGAAATGTTTACATTGCAGTAACTGCAAATTTAAAATTGAAGTAACTTTTATAACAATAATGCATATAGTACAAAAACAAGTAATATAAAAAAAATAAGTGAATTCCTACTTTGGATGAATAGAAAGTATTTTGTTAACGATTGAAAATTTGAACATGATATATATATATATATATATAGATAGATAGATAGATAGATAGATAGATATACGGAGAGCGTGAACTAACAGTAGGAATTGAAAAAAGAGCATTATTTTTCAGCATTGTTGTAAGAATGCAGACCCGGTTCGGTTAGTTTGCCATTGTTTTAACAGTTACATTGTTAAAACAATGGAGACAAATCTAAGGTGGTGTCGAGAAACGGTAATTAATTTATTTAAATTAATGAATTAATATTTGAAAAACTGTATTAACATCAAGTGTCATCCACAAGTTAAAAATATATATATTTGAGTTTGATTGGATGAATAGAAAGTATTTTATTCGCGATTGCAAATTTGAACAAGATATATGTACATATATATAAATATATATATATATATAATATATATATATATATATAGGAGGAAGTGAGCTAATAGTAGGAATTTGAATAACATAAATGTAATCGTTACCCACCCGCTTTGCTGGGTATTTCATGTATATTAATTTTTCATATATATTAAGTTTTTGATATTTAGGTCTTACGTTTTTGATTAGTTTTAAACATTTTTATAACCCTCACCTTTAAATTTATGAAGAAAAAATTTAATTTTTTTTCCCCAAAAGCTCCCCCTTTCCTCCTTGGGTCGAGAAAAAGGGTTCTTTTTTAGATCTCTGCTCAACAAAAAAAACATCCTATAGGTTTTTAAAAGCCCGTTGGTTTAATATTGGGAAAACGGTTAATTTTTAATCGTAAAAATCGTAAGCACAAAAAAGCTTGTTCATAGCATATCTCATTGAACAAGAAACAAGTTTCCCCCAAAGTATGGTTTTTTTGACAAAGATAAAAAAAGGGAAAATTTTATTTAAAAACCCCCCCAACACAAAAATAACACCCCTTCCAAAAATTTCTAGATTGAATCCATATGATATTCAAGGGGGAAAAATCAGTTTTAGGGGGTTTACCCAAAAAAATGTATAGTACAGGGAAAAGGGGAAAACCCTATGGTCAGGATTCTAAAATCAACATTTGGGGAAATTTAAAAACACAAAAAATTGGGAAAATATGACTATTGCACAGTTAAATATGAGTCTTTAACTTAAATGATCTTAAAACATTGTGATATTGAACCGGGTTATAACTGTTTTGTCATGCTTAAAAAAATTAAATGCACGAATCTTTTTATTCCACAAAAAGCATCTGGAAATTAAAAAAGGCCCAAAATTGTTAAAAAAAAGGGAAATAAAAAAATTAGAAGAATCTTTTTTTGGGCAAAAGGGGTTTTGGGGGAAAGTTTTCCCCAAAAACCCGTTCATGGAAGATCTCTACTAAAAAAGAAATTTTTTATTTTTGCCCGGGGTTTCAAGAAAAAAAAGGGTTTTTCCCCCCGGGGTTCAAAAAAGGGAATTTGGTTTTTCTTTACCCCCAAAACAGGATTTCTTTTCCTTCTTCCCATGGAAAGTTTTTTTTTCCTTTCAAAAAAGGGTTTTTTTGTTTTTTTTTAAAAACCCCTTGCCAAACCGAAAAATTTTTAAAGGGGGTAAATTATTTGCGGGGAAAAAAAAAATTTAAATTTTCTTCAAAACACGGGGAAGAAAAACGGGTTTTCTAGTAATGCCTTTTTTTAGGAAAATTTTGGGGGCCCGGGACTTTTGCCTTTTAAAATAAAAATTTTTCTTTTTAAAAAATTTTAAAGCATTAAAACCAAAATTTCTCAAAAAAGCCTTTTTGCCCCTTTTTTCTTTTTTAAAAGGGGGGAAAAATAAAAATTTTAAAGCCCAAAATTCTATTCCCCTTGGGAAAAAACGATTTGGCCAAAAAAAAAATTTCCAACCCTTTTGTTGGTTTTTTTTCCTTTTTAAAAGCTTTTTAAAACAAAAAATTAAAAAAAACCCTTTCAAAAAATTTACCCAAATATTAAGGAAATTAAAAACATAATTAATAAATTTATTCTATTTGAAAACAAAACCAAAATATACTTCGCAATACTTTCTGCATCTCTATTTAATGCAAAAAGCATCTTTTATGTTGGGGGGATTTGTAATGAGAGTTTTTCCCAAAAACTTAAAAACCAGTAAAAAATACTTTTTTAAGATAATTGGCTTGTATAACATTACTGTTAATGTAGAAATTTACAGCAGAAGTCCTTAAGTGAAAATTTAATGCTGTGAACTTGAAACCATTATGGCTCAAGAAATCAGACATTTTTCCAGAAAACCTTTTCCCTTGAAACTGTCACTTTTAATTGCCTTCGGCGAAGTCTTTAGAAAATGTTCTCTAATTAACATGAAGTATGGATGTAACATTTTCGTTTTAAACTGCATATTTTTTTCCTTCGAGGAAAATGTTGATAGACTTTTAGAGATGACAAATGTTATAGCATTTTGTATAGAGATTTTCTTCCTAGAATTATTATTACAATGTAATTTAATATTTTAATTCTCGGAAGAATTTTAGAGTTAAAGTTAATTCGAATTAAAGAGTTCAATAAACTTTACGGGAACTATAATTAAATGGTTTCTTTTTTACTTTTAATAATATTAACCACTCATTAGATATAAAAAGGTGATTAAATAGTGATTGCTTTTTAAAACACCGTATTTTAAAATGTATATGTGTATACTCAACATCTAAATATATAAATTTATACCTATAAACAAAAACTACATTCTACAATTCGGTGAAAATTGAGAAAACCTCAACATTGAAGTGGCTTACCAAATATTCAATATCTCTCGAAGCTAATACATAATAAACATAGAAGGCTGATGGCTGCTTTTAGCCAGATTAAACTGGGTTTTAGATGTTATCTAAGCTTCCTCCTTCTGTATATAGTATAGAGAGAATCCATTTAATCGTAACAAGCTGATCTTCATAACCCATTTTATAAATGACAACTAGACAACTAGCTTTAATCAGATAAAAATAAACAACTACCTCTTATCAGATAAGCAACCAACATGATCACAAATTACTAATTTTTGAACAGTGATATTCAAACAACAGAATTTTTTATTATATACACTTTGCAGCTCTCTAGAAGTTTATTTTAAGGTATTCGACTAAGTTCGGAACCGTGATTTTAAAAAAACGCATACATGGATAATTTGCATGATATTTAGTGTCACTTAGATTAGAATACATGTATACAATAGTTTTCAGAACACATTATGATGAAAAATTTTAAATACAATATTTTGGCAAAAATTAACTTAGAATTTACCTTTTGTTCAAAATGTTCTCCTTTTATAAAAAATGCTTCTATAATAATAATATTTTGTGTGTGTTTGTGTGTGTGTGTGTGTATGTGTGTGCTTATATAAAGTAAAGACTTCTCCAGCGAGTTTGCTAGGATTTTTGAAAAATTCTTATTACTTCTGGGTTACCACCATTTGAAATAATTATCGGTATTTTTTTCTTAAAATTTCTCCCCTCTGATGTCGTTAAACATGGATAAACCCACATCTAAGTTATATATTTCAAAAATTCTTGTTGAGCCTCTGTAGAGAGGTCTGAGCTATATACAGGTGAAATATTATTATACAATAGATGCAATTTTCACAAAAGGAGAATATTTTGAAAATGGGTCATTCTATGTTCATTTTTTGTCAAACTATTGTACTTAAATAATTTTTTATTGTAATACTATTCTTAAAACAATTTTATATACGTTTTCTTATCTAAGTGACACTAAATATCATAAATATTATCCATTTATACGCTTTTGCAAAATCACGGTTCCGAACGTAGTCGAATACATTACCATACAGTGAAAATCAATTTTGACATACATTAGAAGTGAAACAACTGCATAGTGATTTAAATTTCTGTCATATAGTTTTGGGAAGATTATTTGGGGTATTCGATATATAAATTGCACAGAAAATCACAGAAACTCAAAAAGCAAACCTTTTTTCTGCTCATCATCGCTTTTATTAGTACAAAAATATCTCAGATTAGCTATAACAAAATATTTAAGAAATCGCATCCAACCACAACAAACAGTAGAATGACAAAATCAGACCCGCTATAATGACTGTGATATTTGATATTTGGACCGCTACATCAGGAAGAAATGCAGATAACAAAAAGATATTTAATGGACAAATATATTATAATGGAAATAACAAGTGATTTAATTTTTGAGAACTATAGAAAACTATAGAAACTATTTAACTATAGAAATACCATACTACCTTGCATTTACTGTTCTGTCAATTCTCATATGTACGAGTATATATTTCCTGTCTCTCATTTAATTAAGAAATCATATTCTGTATATTATTTTATATTTTGCAATGCTATTTTTATAAGAACAAATATATAAATGAAAATGTTTGTAAATATCTTAATTACGTGTTTACGAAAATTGAATTAAAACTGCTACCAATAAGCTTTCTTCACTTTTTCATTTCAAGGAGTAACAACAATCAACGAAAATTCAGTATTATCTTATTCTTATCGTTAACATAAACAACAAGCAATTATTTAAAAGGACTAAGATTATTTTTAATAATATGATAAAAAAGATACGAAAGATAAAAGAATAAAATACAAACTCTGCAAATATGTAAGATAAATTTAATGAAGTTATTTTTCCAACTAAATTTGTTGTGTGTTTTAAAAGTTTGAAAAAGGAAGTTAGTTCAATCACTTTTGAAAAGTATGAAGTGTATTTTGATAAGAGTTTTTTTAACAGTAAAAGAAGTTTTAAAACCCTATCCCATAAATTTCTATTTCTTTAAAGAAAATTCAGCTAGTGGTGTGTTTTTGTTCTTATCAATGAAGTATTTTCTGTAAAAATGTGTTTTAAGTTAATAACATAATTTTTTTTGAATTTATCCGTATGATTGAGCTTTTTCGTCTAACTAGTAATGAAAAATCAATTTTAAATACAATATTTATTTTTTAAAATACGGCATCTTGTTATAAATTAATATTATTTATAAAATATAAAATTAAATGAAACAAAAAACAATCTTAAAATTATTTTTTTACTCTATATTTAAAAGAAATTTGGCCTGTAACTTAAATTTTTTTAATATTAACATAATTTTAGTAAGTTAAGTTATTAAAATTCTTAACCATATAACACTTAAAAACTATTAAATATGGAGAATCTAAAGAAGATCAAAAACTTTAATCGAATATAGGAAGACACGATAATATATTTTTTAAATTTAAATATTTAATAAATATAAATATATAATTAGTAGAATAATATAAACGCAAGCATATAATTTATGAATAAATACACACATATATAGAGACAATTTATTACTTTGTATTTAGTACGCTTATTAAGATATTTCTTATGAATATCCCCTAAAACTCTTCTTATTTAATAAGAAAATATTCTATGAAATGGGTCTATTCAAAATAAGTGTGTGTATGTGACCAGTTTTAAAAACATATAACTATTTAAGGTAAATTTTAATCGCTTTATTATTAGTTTTATTTTGTAAATGAAACCTTTAAATTATCAATATAACTATTTTTATTAGTTGGAATAACTTATGGATCCGAAATTAGATTCTCAAAATCGAAAGGAAATTTTAAAGCTCATGAAGGACGGTCAGCTCAAATTATATTTTAAATAAAGCATTTAAAAAATAGAAAAGTCATTTTTCTAATGGATTACTATCTAAACTTTGAAAAGAAATAAAATTTACTGACAATCAAAAGCTTCAGGGAAAGGAATGTGGATGAAAAGTAGTCCTTGATGAAAAAGAAAAAAATAATCTATAAAGACTTACCGCTGTAGAAAATTCTCTGCTTCAAAGAACTTAAGAAAAAAAGCTACAGTTATCGTAATCAACACTTGTCGTCAGATAAAGAAATTGACAACAAAAATGTGAATAAACTAATCTGTCATCAAATGTCTGCAAAGACGGTGGAAAAACTAAGAAAACGTTATTAGCCTCTGTATTTAATGTTACGCAATTCAGTTCAATAAAAACTGATGATACTTTGAAATTGGTCACACTACATTTGAATCAATATGCATATATTACTACCACATATTTCAATTTTTAAAAATAACATAAAAATTAAAACCCTTTTTTTGCGTTAGGATTATGATTAACATTTTCAACTATCATTCTACAAAGTGACAAAGACATTTATTATATTTGTTAGCAAGAGGTATAACTTAAAAACGCAAAATAAAAATTCTTATTTGAATAAACAGATGCATAAAACTTTCAAAAATAAAACACTTTTTAAGATAATTTATGCATAAGTTCTTATTTATTCTATATTTAAAAATGAACTTAAATTCAATAACTTCTACATTTCTATTTTCTTTCCTCGTCATATTAATTTTAATAAGATCAAGACATGAATTGTGTAAAAAAGCTAAGGTTTCATATTCAAATAACGCTTTCAATAAATATATACATTTTATAGTTAATTAAAACGCAATTTCATTTCGTCTCGTGGTGTATCCTCTGAGAATTGTATATTCATTAGCTTAAATTCTTCTTACAACATTAATTCAAATTTTTAAAGTATTCCTAAGAAGAAATATCGTCCGTTTCAATTTCGGCTTTAAATTTCGCAAGCTCAAATTGTAAAAAAAATTTTTTAGAATGAATGAAATTGAATAGGAGGAAGACATGATAACAATAATGAAAAAGTAGATACTTTCTTGAAATTTTCCGTCTCATTTGATCTTCAAGAAATTTTATCTGCAGTTTTGGCAACAGCCAAATAATTCTTCCGTGTGATAAGCAGACAGAAGCCTAGGGGAAATTACACAATCATGAAAAAATGTTTTTCGCTTTTATTGTAAAAATGTCTCGGCAGTAAAATTTTTAAGCTGAACTTAATGACGACTTTACCAACTTATTGTGTTTGAATTAAAGTAACAGTTTCGGGAATACTCATTCATTAGTAATTTTTCTTAGAATCTTATTATTTTTCAAGAAAAGCTTTGGCTAGTAATTTTTCAAAAGAAAAACTTTAAAATTTCCTGGAATTAGGACCTGGATGCCATGAAAATCTGACAGGGCAATGATTATAGAATGTTACAATTTTTATGTTTAAGAGTTCAGTGTTTGAGTTATTATTTTCTCATTATGCTCAAAGTTTCTGGTATGTTATTTTTATAAAATAAAATGTTTTAGGAATAGAATTTTTAATAAATTTAATGAATGATGATGGATTGATAATTCATTTTCCTATCTTTTATTGTTATATAAAAATATTTAGCATGTAATCATGATGAAGTTTTAATTGTAGTTCAGATTTTTATTATAAGTCTCTGTATTCAAGGTTAATTTTCTTTTTATTAGAAGCAAATTTCAAAATATTTTATTAGTAGTAATATTGGAGGTGTTGTTGCTCATCTCAATGTCTAGCCAAGCTAGACCAAGCACATTATTTCACTCACTCTGAAAAAGTCCAAAGCCATTAGAGGGTTTTCATAAAGATTTTATTTTATAAGCCCTAGGCAGTCAAGAATGTATTCTGGAGATGTCTGGCAGGTAGAACACCTAACACAAATCAGAAGAATTTTGTTTCCATCCTTAAAAGTCAAAGTTCAGAGGTTGCCACTCCGGAAACAAGTTAGAATAGTTTGTCCCTGCCTGCTCCATTGAAGGGAAAAAATTAACTGGACAGCCCC
>BMAV01024515.1:0-31689 GCA_019973955.1 Trichonephila inaurata madagascariensis
TTTAAAACTCGTCGAATGGGTACCTATATCCTCAATTTATTCCTTTATATTTTATAATTGTTTTACGCAGCTTTGTTTGTATGACAATAGTTTTTGTAAACAGGGGGCTTGCTCATGAGGAAATAAATCAAATTACCCCAGTATTCCAAAAATTTTATGTTTGATAAATTAAATTTAACATAGTTTTAAAAAGCAAAAATGGTGTTTTAATTTATGATAAATTTTCCCCACTTTTTAAAATTTTTTTCTGTTAATCCTCTTGTTAAAGGGTGAAACATCTTTCTATGTGTGTGGACAAAAGGTTGATACCTCGGGTTTTTAAAGTCACGAAATGGGATCACACCAACCACTGTAGTAGCAGATACCGATCCAAAAAATTGGCGTAAATACTTTTTGCCTCACTTATACGCTGTCATTACGTTGATTATTTACATACGTGCTCCAGGGCTTTAAATGTGTTTATAATTAAATTTTTCCCTTAACTAACTTTATTATGAAAATATCGTAAAGACTTAAAATATTTTTCTCTGGTAAGTGCTTTCTTCTAAAAAATTTTGGGGCAATTTTTTAAAAAAAATATCTTTTGTTAAAACGACTTTTGATTAAATTTATGATACCCTTACAGCATCATTAAATAATAATGAAGTTATTCTTAATTTATTTTTTATTTACCAACTTTATGCAGGTTATTGACTTTTTCAGAAATCTTAGAGTTTAATACGGGAACAGTGTGTCTAAGCAATAAAAGCTCTCTTTCGTAATTTAAAGATTGACTTTCTATTCATTGTCGCGTTAAATTTTATTCGCAAAAATTAAATATCTACATTGATAAATTTCAACTCTGAACTTATTTCATTGATATATTTCATTTTATATTTAAAAAATGAAACATTCATAATAAACTTGACAGAATTTGAATCTTTTTTTAATGAAAATGTTTTCCCTTAATTATGTCTTCGTTTTGCTGGGGGGTTCTAAGTTTTGGAACTCATTTGATACAGTACTTTATGACTCTTTCCTTCTGAAGGAACCGTTATGCATAAAAATGAACTTTACTATATACGCAGAAGAGTTACCACACTGTCTGGGCTGTTTTTAGCGGCGCTGATTGCTGTGCCGTAGGGGCCGGGCTCAAATCCCGGAGAAGGCATGGATGCTTAGAAATGTACAAGGTGTAACACAAAAAAAAAACGAGACACAATGTGTAGCTTGAAAAAAGAGTGGAGTTGGCAACGACTGTTTTGGTGACGTCATCTCACGCACCTCCTCTATCGACGTGGCCAGTTTTGCCTTAAGGTATCCGACTACGATCGGAACCGTGATTTTGCAAAAGCATATAAATGGATACTATTTATGATATTTAGTGTCACTTAGATTAGAAAATGTATATAAAATTGTTTTAAGAATAGTATTAGAATAAAAAATTATTTAAGTACAATATTTTGACAAAAAATGAACATAGAATGACCCATTTTCAAAATATTCTCCTTTTGCGAAAAATGCTTCGATTATAATAATATTTTGCCTGTATATAGCTCAGACCTCTGTACAGAGGCTCAACTAGAATTTTTGAAATATATAATAATAAAATAATAAATATAATAATAATTTATCCATGTTTCACTACAACAGAGGGGAGAAATTTTAAGAAAAAAAACGCCGATAATTATTTTAGTTGGGTGTAACTCTGAAAATAATGTGAATTTTCCAAAAATCATAGTTGAGCCTCTTTACAGAGGTCTGATCTATATAAAGGCAAAATATTGTAATAGAAGCATTTTTCACAAAAGGAGAACATTTTGAAAAAAGGTTATTTATTCTAAGTTAGTTTTTTTTCCGAAATATTGTATTTAAATATGTTTTTTTTTTGTCAAAATGTCCTTAAAATAATTTTATACATGTATTCTAATCTAAGTGACACTAAATATCATGAGAATTATACATTTTTGCTCTTTTTGAAAATCACGGTTCTGAACGTAGTCGGATACCTTAATCGATCACGCCAGTTCGGAGTGCTGCGTCATTGAGAGAACACGTGCAACTGCATTCTGCCGGGAAAATGTCGCATCAAAATCCCGTTTCTTGTAGAAGAAATCAGCAACGAAAACATTTCAAATATTAACCGAGGCTTATAGAGATGAAACTTTGTTTAGTGCACATGTGTTTAAGTGGTATAAGAGGTTTTCATGGGGAAGGATCTGTGTGGAGAATGATGAAATTGCTCGACACTCACGGTCAGCAATTACAGACCAAAACGTAGTCGAAATTCGTGATATGAGTGAGTTCCCACAAGCACCAGTGATCAGACTGTTAAAGCACTGATAAGACCGTGAAAAAATTAGGATGAAAAGGTCTGATTCGGGAAGTGATGAGATGGCTGTTGCACCAAGACAATGCACTCGCTCACACGGTCCTATTTGTCAAGCAGTTTCTGAACAGCAAAAACATTGCGATGGGATATCCTCCTTATTCACCTGATTTGGTCTCACATGCGACTTAAAAAAAAGACTTTAAGCAAGATTTAAGCAAGCGTTTTTCCTTTAAGCAAGATTTAACTGTAGGAAATTTAAAAAATTTCCTACAGTTAAATCTTGCTTAAAGGAAACCCATTTTATCTCAGTTGAAGAGGTTCAGGCAAAAGCGAAAAATCTCCTAAACGGACTTCCAAAAAGCCTCGTTCCAGAACTGTTACCGGCATTGGCAGCACATGAATGCAGAAGTGTTTGAATGCTGAAAGGAACTACTTTGAAGATGTGTGTGTGTGTGTGATGATGTCGCGGAGAACTGATTTTTAAGTACAATGATTCATTGGACCAGTCTCGTTTTTTTTTTCTGTCACAACTCGTGTAGTGTCTGTGTGGCGTTGGGGACCCTAAAGTCGAGTCTCAAGCCCTCTCGAGAAATTGGTGAAAATGGAACAGAGGTGGGAGGCTCCCTGACCACCCATAGGGTGTCATCAGTCAGAATTGAGATGAAACTGAGCCGATAAGTATTGTCACCTGCATGGCACTTAAAACTGTAGCTAACAGACAAAAACTAGCCCTTTACCACGATAAATTTCTCGAGTCTCAACCTGACGCTGTCGACCAGGTGGCATTAGAAACAACACAATAGTAAAAAATAGTGGAGAGGAAATATATAAGATAAAGGTAGATGTGGGATGGTAATACAAAATGTTTTAGTAATGTTACTGAGGTAAAAGTAATCTCACCAGAACAGATTCATTGCTAGAAACTCCTTTAGAGATCATATGAGATGTAAATATTATTTCTATCCTTATTTAATAGATACGAATAAAGTTAAACCACTATAAATCTGTTTTTATATTTATATCAATTATTCAAATACTAAACAAATTATAGTGTTAAAAACAAATTAAGGTATCCGGCTACGTTCGGAACGGTGATTTTGCAAAAGTATATAAATGAATAATATTTGATATTTCGTGTACCTTATAGATTAGAAAACGTATATAAAATTGTTTTAAGAATAGTATTTCAATAAAGAATTCTTTAAGTGCTATATTTTGACAAAAATGAGCATAGAATGACCCATTTTCAAAACATTCTCATTTTATGAAAAATACTTCTATTATAATAATATTTTGCCTGTATATAGCTCAGACCTCTGTACAGAGGCTGAACTAGGATTTTTGAAATATATAACTTTGAAGTGGATTTATCCATATTTTACTACAATAGAGGGGAGAAATTTTAAGAAAAAAAACGCTGATAATTAATTTCAGTTGTTAATAGCTCTTAAAATGTGAATTTTTCAAAGATCCTAGTTCAGACACTCTGGAGAAGTAAGTCTACTTTATATAAGCAAAATATTATTATTATAGAAGCATTTTTTATAAAAGGAGAACGTTTGGAAAAAAGGTTATTCTAAGTTAAATTTTGCCAAAATAGTGTATTTAAACAATTATTTTTGTTATAATGTCCTTAAATATTGTATCATGATACTGAGATAAACTCAGTATCATGAAAATTATCCATTTATGCATTTTTTTTAAAATCAAGGTTCTGAACGTAGTCGGATACCCTAAGTCCGAATACATGACTCTTACTAATAACTGACAAGTTACTAACAGTTACTGAAGACCCATTGTGTAGAGACGCTGTGATGCAAGTTAAGTCTTTCGAGGCTCGAAATCTCGCTATCGTGGCATGGAAATTTGGAGAGTGCAGATCAGCACAGTTGTCGTCCTTGTCACTTGAACGTGATTGAAAATTGAGGTTCTTTATCCGGTTATCAGTGTGACATAATAAACAATTAAATTCTATTAAAAATGTTCTTATAGCTATATTATTTTGGGTAAAATATCTTTTAAAACCTATTTATTTCCATTTGCAGTACATTTAAAATCTCTAAATCATGTGTGTTACTATTTATATCACTATTTAATTCAAAAGAACACTCTATTGGTTAAAAACAGAGGAAAAATTAACAGAGTCAACTACAATATTCATTCTTCACAATTTAGTCTTTACCAGATTTTAGATAATTATTTAAATAGACTTTTATGTACATTTCAGATATTAAGCAAGTTATTTGTAAATGATACTGTAAAATCTCATTTTAATTTTTAATTTTTTTATTTCATTTTTAAAATCGAATTATTATATTTTAGTCTTAATAAAATACGCATTCGTATTAAAAGTTACGAGAATTTTTCGAAAAAATAGTTAAATTCTCCAATTTTAACGGGGAAATGTGTCAAGTTAATCCTTCCAATCTACTCCATCAAAAATGGGATCGTTTTAATATATTTTTACAATTTTAATTTCACCGTGCAAACTAATATTTGGAAGGAGTTAGTTTTTTCAGACATTAGAATATTTCCATGTACCAATGTTAATGAGCTTGTACACAGGAATTTTTTTCAAATGTGTAGACAATAATGTAGCATAAAATCAATCAATTCCTCTTAAACCAAAAAAAGCTCTTTAAATTATTTTAATAGGAAAGGAAAAAGTATACTTATAGCTTTTCTTCTCTCCTTATTTACAGAACGTCGTTGAGCATCGGGAAAACAAAGCAGTTTTATTCTATTTTTGTAAACGTTCTTATTTTGTCGTTCAAAAAAAAAGTTCTCATAATAAGTAGAGTAGCAGAATTTAATACTTTCTTTCTATTTAACACTAAAATTACACGAACACACAGATCATAATAAAATCTAAACTCATTTAATCTAATAAAAATCTAAAATACATTTAACTAAGCCTAAAATTAGTACAGTGAATTCATCTTTTCTTACAACTATAAAACCAAAACAAAACTCAAAGTTCTATGCGCATGAGATAATTTAGATGTCAGTCATTGGTGGTAAGAAAGTGTTGCCAGACACAACAAGTAGGTATCAAGTAACATGTCTAAATAGATTTAAATTTGAATTGCTGTAAATTCTCTAAATGGAATAAAGGTAGTTAATTCCATAAAATACCTTTGATGAATTTAAAATAATCTTCGTCATTGTTTTTTTTTTAAAAAAATCAGTAATAATATTTTCGGGAGAAACAAAATGGACCAAAAAGTAATTCACGCAGACTTTGCCATTTAAAATACAAAAGATAATTAACTCTGGTATTTTAAATTATTGTTAAAGTAAATGGAACAAATATTCTTTCTTGTCTGTGACTTCAAAATATATTTAATTATTTATACACCCATTGGAATTTTCTAAACTAGAAATAAAAACTGTGCAGAATAAACAAAAACATATTTAACGAAAACATGTTTACATCCTTTCACGACTTTATCTTTGAACCAAGATACAAGCAAAATACCTTTATAGTATATTTGAGTACTCTTTTATAAATTACTTGATACAAATTAAAAAATATAAAAAATAGGAATCATGAGATACAAAAGCAATTTTAGTTTCCTAATGGTTGTTTAACATTTAAAAATCCTTCGAGCGCTTTGTAATAATTTATTTTACTTGTATCTTGAACATTATTTTTTTATAATTTTTAGCTTTAAACAATTTGTACTTTTATAATTAAGAACAATATTTCGAATACATTCTAAACATATTTTATGTGTTTATTCAGTTGTGCTGGTACAAGAATTATATGTTTTGCTTAAGAGATACTTCTATACTTTATCATAATTTTTATTTTTGCATACTAAATGTTAGATAAATTTCATCTTTAAATGTAAAGGAAACTGAAATTGTTTTTTTTTCAAATAAAGTTTAAAAGCTTTTATGTATGTCATTTTATTATCTGTAAACTTTATATAAACAGTTATGAATAATTACCTGTTTAAAAATTTTGTAAGATAAGGGAAGAACTAAGAAAATCCTCTGATATAAGTAAATCCTTTGCAAACACTGTCAATGACCTTTTATTGCATTACAAAGCCTTCGGAATAATTTTATGGATAACAGTGCACAGAAAAGATCGTACTTCGGAAAGACGTATATATATACATCTGGGGCATTCAACGCACCGGTTGAGTGAGACGTATATATACGCCAGTAGTACTTAAGAAGTTAAGGTCGTTTTGCAGCTAGTATTATTGACATCACATAGTATTATTGAATTCAACGCATTGCTACTTGAATGGAAGGGATAGGGGGCGATGAAAATTATGATTAAATATTGGGTTTTAAATATTGAGAAAGTTTGAGAAGCCACTCCCCTTAAACATTCACTGCTTCTTCTCATTCAATCACTGTACCGATGAGTCTATCATTCCCTTTTCAGTCAACTCTGAGTCTACGTATGAAAGGATCTTTCTCCCCTCTTCACACTAAAGGTGTGGAAACGGGAAACGCTTTGACGGGCCCAAAGCTGCCTCGAGAGAAAATAGCCTCACTGTTGTTTTGTTTGCAAATGATCTTGACTTCCTCTCCACCCTGAACGCATATTTCTGAGATAACAGGAACCTCAAAACCCTATTTAGAACTTTATTATTTCTTCTTACCTCTTCTAAGCTTATTTACGGCTATAAATTTCAGCAGGATATTGTGAGATTCGGCTTGGAACACAACGTTTAACAATTCGTTATTATCCACCAGTTTAAAATGCTATTGTCACGTCACCAATGTTGCAACTGCTTCTATGGTGAAATACTTCTGAGGTTGCAACACTCCTAAGGAAGGTGGCGTTATGATGACATTGGGATGCTCGTAGTTGTGAACTTGGATAGGTCACTGTAAGTGCGAAAGAGTTCGAATGAATCTGGAAGTCGATCGGTGGGAGAGTACGAGTAGAGTATTAGACCTTGCAGAGAAGTGTTTCTCTAGTCTCTGTGAAACTCCTTAGCATGTCGAGTCTGTGGGTTTTCCCCTTTAGATGTCTCTTTAAAAGTGGAATACGTCATGCCCACCAAAGTGACATGTGATGTAGAATAACATCTGTTCGGACGTAGCCAGGTTAACTTTTCCACTCTATTGGTCCAAGTTCCCCTCTCGCGGTGGACTTTGAAGCAGGTGGTTGGCATGGGAACTGTTCAGGCCTTCTCACTGTCGGTTAGGTCAAGGAAGGTCAAAGGTTGACTTCCCTTAGAGCATAATCGTCGGAGTGTACAGTCTGGAATACTTTCCCATGCCAAACTACTTGACCGTTGAGACATCCCTAGTTCATCAAAGAACCCATTTTCTGTTAGGGAAGACCGCCACACTATCTTAATTATTTTTCTGATATGTCTCCTCTAATGCATATGGTCGAGTATTCACAAAAGACAGACCTAATATAAGCACCATTCTTTTTTACCCTAGCTGAACTGGACGAGGGTGGGAAAATAGCATACACCATACATCCAAATCCCCTTGTAATGTTAAGATTTATCTCAATTATTACCAACCATAAAGACTACACAAAATACTGATCGTTTTCAAATTCCAGAAGTCAAATGGGGTTGCTGCTTTAGTCATCTCACAATTGTACTTAGTGTCATTTTCCAATAAATTTGACTTTTATATCTATCTTTAATTGTGAGCCAATTGATTCTAAAATTCGTGTTTTAATATAACAATACCAATTAATAGTGAAAAAATAGACTAAAGTTAATAAATTGTGATATATATAACTATCAAGAATTTTCGAGAACTAATAATATGTGAATGTATCTACAATTCTATTCAATAAGAACAAGAAATAGTGCAGAACAACTCTAGAGTACATTTATGTTCCATATAATGAATCAATACATCGTATTCTCAACGGACACACAAATGTAAGATTCTTGTGCCAAGTAAGATCCCGTGACATTGCCGCGAGGAATAAACGAGCCAACATTGGCGGCTTACTTATACCAACACACATTACGCAAGTTATTTATTAATACGTTACTCCAACCCTATTTCGTGTTCGCTAGTTCATGAATTTATGTTTACACAAAAGATGGAAGTAGACTTTCAAATCTCTTTAACATAGGGTAATCTCATAATTACAAGACTTTCATTTTACCATCTAATCGGAGGCATTCTTGAAAGTACTATGCTAAGTCTCATTTTCATCCTGTAACAGAATACCTGAATTACAAATTCTATCGCATAGAACCCTAGTGCAGTTCTAAGACAATACTTATCAACTGAGGTCCAAGAATATTAATCTGAGAATCATGATGAAAGAAATAATTCACTGTAAACCATTTTTAAAATCATATTTCTGACAAATTTATTTTTATTCTAAAAGGAAATTTAGGATCATTCTTAAAAACACAGTGTTAAAAATTAATGTTTTGATATATTTTTTTCCAATTGAGTTGTAGTATAGTAACCCTTTCGAACGCTTATAGCATTCTTCGCGAAAGCAATTCTAGTATTATGATTTATACTATTGTTACGAATTTTGTGTAATGAATGCTTAAAATAGTGTAAATAATTTATATCTCAAAGTGTAATACGTTAGTACTACTTTCTGCTGTATTTAGTTTATACTAAAAATATAATATTCGCAAGCAATGCCGTTACTTAAACTATAATGGCGATTCAATGAAAGCTTGGTGAAATGTCGGTGGTAGAGCCACGTTGGCATCATTTTTGGTGAGTTGGTGACCATTTGGATGCTTCTGGAATGTACTGAAAAAATCTATTAACATCCCGATCTATGACGTAACTAAATTTTTGAGAAAGTTCCATACAGACTATAAATAGCGGCTACTGGCTGAAGTTCAGTCAGTATTATTTTGATTGTTGAAGAGTTGACCAATTGAGTGAAGAGAGAGACTAAAATACTAGTAAAAATATTTTAGTAGCATTTTAATGAGTTATAGAGCTGTCGTGTAAAAATCAATACTATTTTTTCATCTTTAGTAAATTTTCATTTATTATATGTCGTGTTCCTACAAATTTGCAGGTAAGGGATTTTTTTCTTAAAAAAAATTCTTCATAAAGTCAGTACAGATTTTTAAAAAAGAATAACATTCATCTCAATTTCCAAGTCCTAGTTTTTAATATTTGAGTTAAATGTTCAATCCTAAACGTTTATTTTAATTACTTTTAGAATTGTAATTAAATTTTTTTAGAATAGTACAAAAATTACTAGCTTCGCATTTCAAATCTAAGCAGAAAAAGTAATTATTTTCGTTGTCTTTAAAGAGATTTAATGAAAAAAAGCATTTCTCCAGCAACAATAAAAAAAAACACCGACAGATATAAAACGACAGATGAAGAAGGAAAGTTTTAGGAGAAAAGAAAAATGATATACGAGTAATTGCTTTTCCAAATATAAATTTCAATAATCAAATTCAATCCTATAGTTTGTATCTATTCTCATTACTTATTGAGAATGAAATAAAAATCTTCAAAATATGTCTTCCAATTAAAAGAATAATTTTGAATGCACAATAATAACATGAAATCTCAACTATTAGGTAAAGAATGCATGCATAGATGAGGAAAGAAGAAAAGATTCTAGATTTAAAAGTAATTTAAAATTGGAGTTAATTTTTTTAAAAAAATGTATATAAAACAAGTATATAAACTGGATCTGTTGATACATGTTTTTCGCTTTAATCACCAAGTGATGTAACTAAATTTTACTTCGACTTTAATGCATTTACTTTATAAGTACAATGTAGTATAAATACATTGTTACTTCTTCAAAAATGAAAAACATCTCTCGAAGTTCTGCAACAACATCCAAAAAACTAGTGTAGGAAATATTTTTTGATATATGTTAGATTTTCTTATAATCAAATTTATTTTTTGTTTCCGATTAATTGAGGACTGATGTGTTTTAAATAAATCGATGAATAATACACCAGGTGTTTCTAAATGATATCGGATCTTAATGTTTTTAAAATTTTTTTATAACTTACAGTACAATTCACATCGAAGAAAAGGTAACTAAACAGTTTTTCTGCAACAGTGTTTCAAAATTTCAATATTGACCACTATTTAATCATTATTTTCATCGCCCCCTACAATAACGATACATTAATTATTAATACTATATTTTGAAGCCCAAACCTACAGTTCGATCCTTTTCCTTTAATACCACCCGTTTAAACGTTCCACTCAAACCAGTGTTTAATTGCCCGGGCCTATATATACGTCTTTCCGAATACGATATTTTCGTGCACTGCTATCCATAATTTATTCCGAAGGCTTTGAATACAAAAAAAAGGAGCTTGATTGTCTTTTGCGAAGGATTTATTTGTTTCAGATTATTTGTTCTTTATTCCTTTAAATCCCCCTTCCCAATACACCAGATACGCTCGTTTACGTGTTAAACGGTGGAATTAAGGAGTGAATCACGTAGTTTTTAACCGGGATTTAAGGGATTAATTATAAACCTTATAAATTATCCAGATAAATGTTATTTTTTGTTTTTAATTTTATATATGCCAGCCTATATAGTGACACTGGTAATTATTAAACTTGTTCTGAACGTAATATCTTTTAAATGATTATAAAATTCATTTCGCAGTACTGATATATTTATAAGTGTAAATGTGTATTTCCTTTTTTTATTTGTTTGCTTTTATTATATTGATAATTCTTTTAAACAATCTTTTGTTTTCAACTTTTCAATATGCTCGCGCCCCTCTTGTAGGGTTATCAAACCCCCTAGGGGCGCGCCCCACAGTTTAAGAAACACTGCCTTGCAAGTTTATAAATGTTCATTGTGAGCCTCATTCGTCACACGGCACACATTAAGTCGATAGGTGAGTTCATCTCAAACTTTGTTCAGTGTGTCTGAGGTAATTCTTGCAACAGCTGCTTCAATCCTGTGCCTTAAGTCTGGAAGGTTAACTGGTAGCGGAGATACGCACACACAATCCTTAATGTACCCCCAAAGGTAAAACTCACATGGCGTCAAATCGGGAGAACGTGGAGGCCATGCGAAACAAGCTTTATCGTGAGGCCCATTGGTCGAGTGCAGTGATGTTCAACCAACCGCGTGCTGAGGGATGCCAATGAGGCGGTGCACCATCTTAATGCCAAATGAAGTTATCTGGTTCACTTTCTTTCAATTGAGGAAAAGCATCAAGATAGGCAGAACCAGTTACAGTTGGTTCTCCAAAAACGAAAAACCTATACACTTTCCTGGGATATGGCACAAAAAACATTCAATTTAGGGGTCTCGTTGCGATTCTAGGCCTTGATGAGGATTTTCTAAGCTCCAGATGCACGCATTACGAGGTGGCCGCGGTAGCCGAGTGGTATAGGTATCGGACCGTGGCTTGCCTTGTCACGAGTTCGAGCCCAGTACCACTAAAGACCCACCGTGTAGGCAGCGTGACGTTAAATCTGTCGAGAGCTGGGAAAAGTCCTCCCGTTGGTGTGGTGTGGTAGTTAGGAGAGGGGAGTGCCAGCTCATGTGTCGTCCACGTCACTTGACCGTGGTTCAAAATTACGTGGTCCGTCGCCAAAAGCCCTCGTGTAGCTGAACAGTGCGACGTTAATATTCAATTAATCCAATCAGCACGCATTACGAGTGTTCACATGTCCACTGAGGTGTCCACCGGAACGCTCGTTGCACAATAATGGTAGATTCTGTCTTTGCAAACTGGGAAACAAAAAACACTTTCTGTTCACTAGTCGCCATTTTTCTACTAGCACGCTGATCGGTGAGGAAAGGGGGGGAATTAACCTACGTTCCGCGTGCATGTGCACTCATGCCAATCAAACAAAACTGTTTTAGTTGGTCTTTCATTCAATGTATGAGTTATACTAACAAGTTAAATGTAGTAAATACTATAGTGCGATAAAACTCCGATATTCATTTACAAACACCTGTACTTTAAACAATAAAACTTTCTCATGTAAAAATATATGTATAATATATATATTTTTATTTTGTTTTATATTCACAATATTGCATAGCTTAAAAAGATACTTTTATAGTAATGTTTAAAAAAGAAAGATTTTGCTTTGCTGTTAAATTAAATACCTTTCCCGTGTAAAGATATAAACTCTGAAGAAGCACATTTTTTAAATTATTAAGAATGCATCTTACAGATCGACATACTATATACAATACTAGTTGGTATATCCGTTCTTCGCATGGATGAATTGAAAAATTAAACAATACAGATTGAAGGATAAGGAAGTTTTTAATGAATTAATTTTACTTGAATTGCAAATTAAACAGAACAAATAAAGATTTTTTTGCATATCTCAGCTGAACAAAAAAACCATATTTGTCAAATTTTAAATCTGTAGATCTACTAGCTGATAAAAAGAATTTTTTTTATTTATAGCGCTCCGTAACTCTCTAGTGGGTCGATTTTTGCAAACACCTTCCTAAGCTGGTCTCTGCTCAGCAAAAGCTACACATTGTTACAAATTTTGTGTAATGAACGCTTATAAAATAGTGTAAATAATTTATATCTTGATGTGTGTAATACTTTGATTTTACTTTCTGTTGTATTTATTTTATGTTAAAATGGGCTCAATTCATGTGACGTCATAGTCACATGATAAAGGCAACCACGTGTTACTAGCCAATCAGTTCAAAAACTCATGTGACGTCATAGTCACACGATAAAAGCAATCATGTATTTCCAGCTAATCAGTCCGTGCACTTTTTTGTTGCCATCGTTTTCTCTTTGCAGAAACTTTATCATACATTATCAACAATAATTACACAAATAATATACAAAATACATTTTATTTAAAAGTGAATGCCTAAAATAAAAATTTTTAATAATTCTAAAATGCTTTTGATGAAATTTGTTTTTTGTAACATTTAAACATCTTTACCCAATTATAAAATTTGAAATTTTATTAATAGAGCAATTTGTACAATTAGTTTAATGTCTATTTTGATTTCAATGGAGAACACGTGTTTTTCTTTATCATGTGACCGTCATGAATTGAGCTCATTGTAATACTCGCAAGCAATGCCGTTCCGTACATTATAAGGGTGATTCAATGGAAACAGCGAAATGTTGGCCAAGTTGGCATCATTTTTGGGGATCACGTTGGCCACTTGGCGATTGATTGAACGGTGAAGAAATTGATATGTTGTAGCGCCACCTGGTGGAGAGCTGCAACAAAAAGGATAGCACAAAAACTTTCTCCTCAAAAAAATACTTAAACATACCAATTTTCAAAGTGATCGGTTGGATGGTGTTGGAGTGATGCGATTTCATTTTTACAAACATTCATTTATATATATATACAGTTTAAAGTAACATCCTACACGCAATAGAGAGTAAATAATCTTGGATCTCAGCCAAAAATGTGTAAAAAAATATTACATATAGTGAGAGTAATATTTACGTCTTACTAAGCTGCACGAGGGCTATAGGTGACGGACTTCGTAATTTTGAATCATGTTCAAGTGATAAGGATGACACCTAAGCTGGAACCACCCATCCTAAATTCCACCCCACACCAATGGGAGGATGTTTGAGCTTTGATAAATTGAACGTGCATCTCCCCCTTCTACACGATGGGTCTTCAGCGGTACTGTGCTCGAATTCATGACACACCAGCCCATGAGTTGGATACCTTGACCACTAGGCTACCACGACCACAAATATTACATATAAATATCAATGTTTGTGTACTGGTTTGGGACTCGTACAAATCCACCCTGCTGATCGTAACGATTCAATATTTTACGGGAAATTTCGCTGATGATTCTAAGGAGCCATAAATATATTTCCAGTAGAAAGTTTTCAAATTTGTAATGAATTTTTTTTATAAAATCCCCTTAAAGAAGAGTTTGTGTGTTCATGTGCGAAATCGCAAAATGCCGTAATATGCAGCCAACAGTGGAAAACCGTTCCCGCTTATATTTAGTAAGTGATTATTACATTCGGCGCATTTTTTTATATGGATACGCTTAAGAACGAGATTCGCAGAAATCACGACCCAAGAGGGTAGGAATGTAGTTATGGTTAAAGGTAAAATTTTTTTTTCAATTCCTACTATTAGCTCACACTCTCTATATATTTATATATTTATCTTGTTCAAATTTTCAATCGTTGATAAAGTACGTTTTAAAGCGCTCAATTGATTATTTTGGATGACAATACAGTAATTCTATTATAATTAATAAAAATTAATTAATTAAAACTAATTATTCAAAGAATTACAAATACACATTCACGTTGCCATCATTTTTGGCGACTTGTGACAAAACTTGAAAAGGTTTTTTTTCACATTTTAAAGCTCTCATTTGAGCTAAAATTTTTAATACACTATTGTTTTTGGTGACAAACGATAATATAATTATATAATAATTATTTAAAGAATTACATGTGCAGCCACATTGGTTTCATTTTTAGCGACTTGGGTTAAAACTTTAAAATATTTTTTTTCCTCGCGTTTTAAAGCATTCAGTTGAACTGAAATTTTATATACACGATTGTTTTCGATGACAATACGATACTTTAATGATAGTTAATAAAAATTAATTGCCACTTAATGTTGTGATTCTGCCATATGTATGTACCTTTTTATATGAATTGTAACTATTAACTAAAAAGTAATAAAATAAAACTTTCCTTTGCTGATCCAAGTAGGAATTGATTAAAAAAAATTTTTTTTTTATTAAAATTATTAAAAACGTAGACTTGAAGTTTAGTAAGCATGCTGCTTTCGTTGAGTACAGATCTGCTATTAACGGGTTTCACGTAAATAGACTTCCAAGAAGGATCGTGAGAATGTTACAGAGAAAAAGAATTCCGTTTTTTGAACAATTGCACTTTTACCTATTTGAAATTTGACAAACATGTTTCTTTTGTTGAGTTGAGATATTCGTGGATTAAGGACCATGGAGTGTTCGATACTAGAGCCACTGACAATCCTCTGTGTAGAGGGGGCTAATGCACGCTAAATTTGTCTTGGCTCAAAGTCCTCCATTCGCATGGTGTGGGAGTTAGGAGAAAGGGGCAGCTCACACAAGTCGTTCTCGTCACAACCGTGGTTCAAAATTGCGTTGTCGGTCGTGTTACTTCAGATTGCAATGTTATTAGAAATCAAATCAATTTGGGTGATAGTACTCGTGAAAAGTTTCATAGGTATTCAGCGCATTAAGATTTTCTTTGAAGTAAGAAAAGATTATGAAAATTAAAGAAGTATATCAGGAGAGACGAAGACATTAATTTTAGTATTTTGTTATTTTGCACATAATTTCTCTTTCACATTTAATTCAATATTATTTGTTTGTTTTTTAAAGATTTTGCTGCCGACATAAATTTTTAATTAATATATTTGACCTTTAATTACCCTTGATTCGATATGATTGATTTTACCGTGCATCTCCTTAATATTTCTAATTAGAAATCCTTCCATCCAAGAATCAACGGAAATTGGAATTCCTTCAAAACTACCAATGGGTATTCCACTTCACTTTCGCAAAGCCTTTTTAAAGGTCTTTGTCTCTGGGAATTCTACAAAGGAACACAAACGAATTTCTACAAAATGATTTTCAACTGCTACAGGAAGAAAACCTCATGGGGGGAGGGATGGGAAATTAATTAAAGGTTAATGTGCTTTTACCGAAAAGGGCGTATTCAATAATGATTCCGATTATGTAATAATGCAATTTTTATCCAATCGATAAAAATTCCTGCGAGTTCCAAGTTTAATTCGGCGTCAAAGATGTATAAAGAGTAAATTGTGTGTGAGCATAAATTCAAACAAAGAAAAATTAGTTTAGAAATGGACGTCGTTAAATGATATAAATCATTAAGAGCAATGAAATAATTTAATTAATAAACTTAAGTATTTAAGTAAAGGTTTGAAAAATTGCAGACGCATTTGCTGTAACTGAAAGAACAATTCATTTGTGGATATCATATTTCGTCTCTGAACCGACTTCGTTGCTTAAATTATTTTACAATTTCGTCTGGAAATAAAAATAATTTTATAGTGTAATAAAATTCATGCTCAAGTTTAAGTGTCTTTGGAATCATTAAAACTGAAAAAAAATTTTTTTCTATAGTTAAATTATCTATCAATCAAAAATGTGTTTTTAATAAAGTGCCCTTTTTTTTTGGTAAACTGGCTTTTATAAATAATATTATGGAATACGTCACAGCATCATTTAATTATTTAATATATGTTAAAATTATCTTGCACTCTGTATTTACCATGTACTTTACGAAAACTCAACAGTTTCTCTAACAAATTGTTAGTTAGTAGCTTCTAAGCAATAATTACATTCAATGTAATTTCAAGCTAAATTGTTCCTTAAGAAAGGTAACACTTCAACAGTTTTTAGTTAAAATTAATGAGCGCAGTAAAATTATTCAAAGCATTGTTTTTAAGTTTATGTTGCTATTTTCTTAACATTTACTTCATTATGTAGCATATAAATTTCCTTAACTTTATATAGTATGTACATAAAATTTTGATTTTAATTTATTTATTCTTTATGCAACTTTTAATGTTTTGATTCTTTTGTCTTTCTTTTCAATTCCTACTATTAGCTCACTCTTTTTTTATACTTATTTATTTATATATTGTTCAAATTTTCAATCGTTAATAAAATACATTTTAAAGAGCACAACTGAGCTGAAATTTTATATACACTTTTATTTTGGATGACAATACAGTAATTTAACTATAATAATAAAATTAATTAATTAAAACTAATTATTCAAAGAATTGCAGATAAAGCCACTTTGGCATCATTTTTGGTTACTTAACGACCATTTTGGAGGACTTGTGTCAAAACTTTGAAAGGCTTTTTCTCACTTTTGAGAGCTGAGCTGATTTGAGCTGAAATTTTCTTTACACTATTGTTTGGGGGTGACAATACAATAATTTAATATTTAATTATAATTAATTGACTGAAACTAATTATTTAAAGAATTACAGATACAATTTACGCGTTGGCTTTATTTTTAGTAACTTTGGTCATAACTTTAAAAGATTTTTTTTTTCTCACGTCTTAAAGCATTTAGTTGAACTGAAATTTTATTTACGCGATTGTTTTGGATGACAATATGAAACTTTAATGATGATTAACAGAAATTAATTGTCTTTAATATTGTGATTCTGTCATAAGTATATACATATTTATATTATGGATAAAAAGTAACTAAACTGTAAAAAATGCAACACCACGAAGGAATCATCAGAGTTAAATGAAATTTCATGCACATGTGACTTGTATTAGTACAAACAAATAACGAAATTTTCAAAGCAATGAACAATATTAAGTGTCCGAAATCAGTATTTGGTGTAGCCACCAAGCTCAGCAATAAGTGTTGCTGTACGACATGGCATGGAGTCAAACAGATTTTGAATGTCTGCTTGTGGAAGAGAATTCCATATTGATTGTATGCGCAGCAAAAGTTCGTCTTTTGAAGCTACAAGATGCGGATCACGAGCGAGACGCCGACCAACCAAATCCCACACGTGCTCAATAGGTGACATAACTGGCGAATAAGCAGCCAAGTTGCATGTATTGGGATGAACAGAAGTCTCGAAAAGTCTACAATATGTGGGTGTGTATTTTCCTGCTGAAAGATAGCTCCAGGGATGCCTTGAAGGAACGGAAGGACTTCGGGCTGTAGCACTTCACAGACGTACGTGTTGCTATTGAGATTACCCTCAATTCATAGCAAATTGTATCGCTCATGATATGAAATCGCACTCCAAACCAAAACTCTGGGTGTTAGGCCATTATGTCAGTCGATAATGCACTCTGGAAGGCAGCGTTCACTGGCATAGCGTCTAATACGAATGCGGTTATCATGGTCCCACAAATAGAAGCGTGATTCATCTGAAAAGACAATCAACTTGTCAGGCTCTTTGCTCAAGAGCCTATTGTTTGCCGTGAGGGGGGATCCTGTATAAAGGCATCCTTGCACGTAATCCACGGTGCAGCAGACGCCGACGAACTGACCCTATCCCCATAGAAGTCAATTTCTGTAAAATCCTTTTTTAGAAAATTTCCATTCAGCAAAAGGAACATACTTCCTAAATTTCATTACAGTAAGTAATAGTTTGATGACGAATTTTTTTTTATAAATAAGTCCCAGCAACTTCTCGTTCCAACCCCACTCTCCAATAAGAGTCAATTTCCGTAAAATCAGTTATATTATAGCGGATCTGTATTCAACAAAAAACATGCGAACAAAATTTCACATTTGTAGGTCTAATAGTTCAAAGAACGTGAATATTTTTCTCTAACACCCTTTGGGGGTCAATTTTACGAACTCTGAAACCATCGCGAGCATACGCCCAACCATTCCCCAAAGTTTCATCGCAATCGGATGAACATTTTGGGAAGGTATAAGAGATATACAGACACAAACATTCATTTTTATTTATGTAGATACACACGCCTCGCATAAACACCAGCGCAATTTGTTGCTAAATTTCTGACGTCGAGCTGTAATGCATTGTTCGTATTGTAAAAATGCTTTTACGCCTAATAAATGTATTTCTTACCCTTTTTCATTCCACTCGACATCACACCCTACATGAGTATTTTTGAGAAATATTCCGACTAAACGTGGTTTGCGACCCTCTGTTCTACGGTGATTTGTCGTCCCCTTGTATCGAATGGTGATTTGTCAGTCTAATTCGCAGCACCCTGGTGGCCACGGTAGCCGAGTGGTATAGGTATCGGATCGTGGCTGGCTTTGTCACGAGCTCGAGCCCAGTACCACTAAGGATCCGCCGTGTAGGGCAGCGATGCACGCTAAATCTATCGAGAGTTGAAACGCCCTCTCGTTGGTGTGGTGTGGTAGTTAAGAGAGGGGGTGCCAGCTCAGGTGTCATCCACGTCACTTGACCATGGTTCAAAATTACGTGGTCCGTCGCCAAAAGCCCTCGTGTAGCTGAACAGTGCGACGTTAATATTCACTCGGGAACACCCTGTATATTCACATGATATTAGATAGGAAAAAAATCTATTTCATTGCTAAGATTCTTCTTTACAAATTGTTAATAATAATTCTATTTAAAAGTAACATCGATATTTTACAATTTTTTTTCTTTCTTATATTTTCTTTTTTATCCTACTTATGTTTTGAAAGAATGCGAGAGACGAAAAATATGAAACCTTCGATCTATGCTTTAAAAGAACTAAAATTAGAAAACGCAATACGAAGAGCTAACAAAAAACTTTTTTTGAGTTTTAATATTAATATAACATTTGGTTTCATAAAAGTTTAATTAATCACGTGACTGGAAGTATGTTTTAAGGATTATGCTGTTAAGGTCTCGAAGATTTCCGGAGCAGAGGTTTTTTAATTGAAAAAGCATTCCGACTGAAATTTAAAAAAAAAAAAAACCCAAAATGTTAATTTAGTGAAAAGAAAGTAGAGGCAGGACAGTTAAACAGTCTGAATAAAAGTTTATAAAGTCCATTTTTTTTGTGCAATGCAACTTCATACAGTTCTTAAAGAAAATGCGCACACTTGACCTTCAAAAGAAGATGAAGGTTACTGTCTACTTAAAATTTAGAAAAACCCACCACATTCTAAGCTTCTATGGTTTTACTTAATGGATTACCCCACCATTTATTTTATTTATCTTCGGGAATTTTTTAAATCGTTATTTAAAATATTTTAAAGCCCCTCAATTGAGTTTGAAATTTTATATACATGAATTTTTTGGGATGACAATACAGTAATTTAATCAAAATTAAAAAAAATTGTTTAAAAACTAATTATTCAAATAATTACAAATACAGCCACGTTGGCATCTTTTTTGGGATTTTGTGTCAAAACTTAAAAAGGGTTTTTTCTTTTTTTTACTTTTTAAAAAGCATTCAGTTGAACTGAAATTAATAAAAGATTTTTTTTGGAAGACAATACCATATTAATTTTTTTATCAATTGAACTGTTTTTTTGGAGCTAAAAAAAAAAATTTTTTTTTGTTGATTTAGGTTTAAATTTTTTTTTTATTAATTGTTACTATATGTTGTTCATATAGAATAGAAAAACATTTAATAAAACCCTTTCTTTCTTCCAGATCATTCACATGCTATTCATGGTAGTTGCACTCTTTGCTATCTGCTGGCTCCCTCTGCAGCTCTACAACCTTTTTCAAGAGATTGTTCCTCAAATCAATAGGTAAGAGGACAATTGATTCAGTAATTACTTAAAAAAGAATACAGTTGTAAATGCTAATCAAAGTGCGTGTTGATGTAATGGCCACGGAATGTGCAACAAAATATTATTTTTCTTGTTTAGTTCCTCACTGGTCTAGAACAGGAATGTAAAACTTCAAATAGAAAGAGAATTACAATTCATACGCGTACGACACCAACAGTAAAAAGAAAACTAATATATTTGATTTCTTGACAAGGAATTTCCCACCAAATTTTTAATACAATGTTCTTAAATAAATAAATTTCTTAATCACCGACCATGACAGGGCCACTTAAAAAGACTAGGTGGGCCGCAGGTTGAGTATCGCTGGTCTAGAATCATTAAAAATGATTTTATAATTTTGACAAAAAAAATTATTTTGATATTTTTACAAGGAGATATTTACATACATTGCAACTTCTCTTTTTCATTTTCATTACCTGAATTTTCAATAAAACTTCAAAATATTAATAAATCAACAAATATCTCCCATATACGAAACATTGTTCAAAATTTTCTTTTACCAATTATCATTTCACCCTGTAAGAATATTCAATTTAAGCACCGCATTTAATGACTAAATTGAAGGAATTTTTAGCAATTAATGTACTGTTTAATCAAGTAAAATGACAAATTTTTTAAAAAAAACCACTCGAAACTTTTTGTGACGGTAAAAAAATAAGCTGTTATATAAAAAAGGGTCTCCAAAACAATAAAATATTAAACAAAGCTGCAATCTTAAAATAAAAAGTTATTTTGAAACTTTATTTATATATCAAATAATTCTAATTTCATGAAAATAGATTTATCACAAATTAGAATAAAAGTCCAGAAAAATTTATTTTGAAAAATTTGATTGTAATATTTCATTAATTTGTTCCTAAAATAAAAAATTTTAAAGCGATAATTCCGTACCAGAATTTTGTAAATATTGTGCAGAAGGTTTTTATTAAATATTGTTGCGTTAAAATTTTAAAATTATATTTCACTATGTAACTATCAAATTTTCATCTTAATCCTTTTATTTAAATTATCAAATTTCATGAAAAATTAAATTTTCTGTATCAGAAAAGTATTTAGCAACAACAGAAATTTTAAATTGTGTAAAACAAGAGATATTTATATCTCCTGAATCCAAAAAAGATGATGGGAAAAAAAGCAAAAAAATTCCAAAAGATTCCTTTTTTTTCCTTTTCTATGAAAACATTATTTATCGAAAACAATTACTAATGTTTTTTTCTATAAGTAAAAATTTTATTTCTCTTAAAACATTTTCGTCCCAACTGAACATAATATTTATTTTTACCTCTTTTTTAGAAAGGTATTTTGTATTTAAATAGCTAATTACAATTTTTTAATCATTAAGAATATTTTTTTCATTCCCAAAGAATTTCTGTTTTCATTATTTGATGTTTTTATAGAAATCTGAAAGCTCTTGTGTTTGGAAGAATTTTTTTGCTAAGTATATTTTACATTTTGATATATTGTTACAAATATTTACAGAAAAATTGGATGAAAAGAAAATCAAAACAAGTTATTACCCTTCCATTTATATTTTTAAATACTTTTTAAAAAGTAGAAAAATAATTTGTTAAAAATATATGAATACGAGATCAAATTTACAAACTGGGAATAAAATTATAAAAGCCACGAAGGTACACAAATAAATTTTTGCGTTATTTTTCAAGTAAAGTTGCTAAAATCTAATTCTATAAAACAAATCTAATTAATTCAATAAAAAGAATTTTTTTTTGGATTTAAATTTTAGTGCGGTTAAAATTTCAGTCTTATAATGTGTGTATGTTGAAAATATGATTGCGTAGAGGTTTTTTAAAGCATTAAAAGTTCTTATTGTCTTCAAAATTTTATTTTAAATAGCAATATATCGTTCTTTGTCCAATTACCATGTATATTTATTTTTCCTTTTCGATTTATATTTGAAAAAAATATCCAATTTTTATAGTTCTACAGCAACGCTTCTCAAACTGTGCTGCGCGACCCTCTGGGGGGGGCGAGTATATTGAAAAGTCGAAAATAAAAGATTTAGAATAAATATTAATTTACCGAATGGAAGCAAAACAAAATACATTCTAACATAATAAAAATTAAATGCATATTTACACTGATATAAATTTATTAGTACTGCATATATGCGGTATTATATTATTAAGTTTACACATTTTTACAATATTATTAATACTTAAAGTGATAAGTGTAATTTCCAATAGCTTTACAAACACACAATAAACTACAAAAAGCGTATCATTTACATTTCATAAAATTACATTGTCCTAGAAGTACCATCAACAGTTTTTAGCCTTTTCAGACGTACACATATTTTGAGCAATTTTTTCTTCAAACAAACCTTTCGAGCAATTTCTACCCGTTGTCATAGCAACGGCATCTAACGACTTTTTTCTAGTGAACTGAAAGTGAACGACTTTTTTCTGTGACTTGAAATTAAGATTGCTCGAGATGTTAAACATAGCAACCTCGGCTTCGTCAAACGCATCAAAAAAGGTGTATAATATTTTAAAATGGAATGACGTGATGGAGACGAATCTAATAGAAGAAGTAAAGAAATTTCCGTCTTATGGAATCCGAATTCATTAATTTACTCACACAAATGCCTGCAATTCTTAGCGCAATAATTGCTGGCACATTTATTCGCTGAGTTTCTTGCATAATTTTCTCTTAACATCTTTCATAAGATTTATTTTCAAAATAAGCCTCAAATCGGAAGATTCTTTCAGCGTTTTGTGTCATGTAACACTATCATTGATTGACATCTCAATTCACGCATGCGCGGGGAACTGTATATTTGTTTTGATTTTGTAGTAGTAAAAATGATCTTGAATTCACTTAGGCTTAGATGATTCGAATTTTAGGCTTAGTTAAATGTATTTTAGATTTTTTAAATTTTATGTTCTGCATGTTCGTGTAAGTGTAAGAATTAAAATAAAAATATAGACTACTCTGTTTATTATGAGAACTATTTTTTGGACCGAAGAAGTGTTTACAGACCGTTTGCTTTCTCCATTCTAGATGACGTTCAATAAATAAGGAGAAGAAAAAATAGGCCCGATTTTTGTTTTCCTATTATATTATGGAACCTTTGTTGAATTATCAAAAAATATTGATAGATATTTTACGGCATAGCGTGGGAAACTCATTTTACAGAGAGTCATTTATTCTCGTGCAACTTGAGCGCAAAGAAATCAAAACAACTAAAATTAAATAAACGATGAAATTATAATAATTAAAAATTAAAATTTACAAATAAAATTAAAAAATTATAATACATAGAGATTTTTTTCGGATGAAGTAGAGAAACATTTGGAACATTCTAATATAATTTTATATTTGTAAAAAATTACAATACGCAGCGATTTCTTAAGAACCTTCTAATAATATGTTTTTTATGCAGTTGCTGTGAAAGAAACAAGTTAAAAGTCTGGAAAAATGTACGCCTTAAAACTTTAATTCAGATTAGATATTTAATTATATATTAAAATTAAACATCCATTAATTCTTTTTTTAGTGATTGCTTTGATGTGGTGAGAAGGAGGTATTTTGAACTTGAAATATCAGTTTGCAATTAAAGGTTATCTATGTAATTTATTTCATCCTCTTTTCGATTTATTTTATTTTTATTTTTCGTGATTCAGATTTTAATTACGTTTTAACATGAATAAGCACAAATTGCAACTTAAACACACACAAAAATGCATAAATATAAGTAGTTAATTGTTCTGTGAAATGATAAAATTACAAAATGTCATCTATTTAAAAAAAAGCGAATAGAACATATTGAAGAATTTTTTTCCAATTCTATCAATTCGAGTTCTATCCAAAAAGCACTTAATGAAAGGGCACATAAAAAAAATAAGTGAATAAAGAAGCATTCGGGCAGTTTATTTTTATTGAGGGAAACAATGTGTGGACCATTTATTAATTAAATCACATATTGAATCTTTAAAAAAAAAAACAGCTTATTGTAGTACAGAAAAAAATCTTTAAAGATTTCAACTTGAAATAGTTGAATATTTATTCCTGAAAGACTATTTTCTGTACATACTCTGGGCAATTTTTTTATTTTTATTTCTGATGTTCATTTTTATTTCTGTCTATGTACAAATTCTGAATTGAATAATCGGAGATAATTTAAGTCTTTATGCTGCTAAAGTCTATAGCAATGAAAACTTTCTTAATTTTATTTATCTTTCAAAGAAAACCAGATTCTATGATGGAGTGTGCTCATTTTAAGCAAATAATTCCATGGAAATAAAAAAACAAATGATGTAATAAACTAACTCTTCCCGTGAATTAATTTTAGTCATTGTTTCCTATTTTAATGACAAATATTTTCAGTTGATATTTTATATATAGGTAAAAAGCGACTCATTCACTCACTTAGGAGATTTCCGAAACAAACTTGAAATTTAGCGAGCATGTTTCTTTTGTTGAGAAGACACTTGTTAGAAACCAGTTTGGTGGAAATAGACTGCCGGGTGAGGGGTCGTGGTGACTTTAAGGTATCCGACTATGTTCGGAACCATGATTTTAATAAAGCACATAAATGTATAATTTTCATGATATTTAGAGTCACTTAGATTAGAATCATGTATAAAGTTTAAGGACATTATGACAAAAATTATTTAAATACAATATTTTTGCAAAAATATTAGAATAACCTTTATTCCAAATGTTCTCCTTTTGTAAAAAATGCTTCTATTGTATTAATATTTTGCCTGTATATAGCTCAGACCTCTGTACAGAGGTTCAACTAAAATTTGTGAAAATTTCACATTATTTTCAGGCTTACAACCATTTGAAATAATTATCGGCGTATTTTCTTAAAATTTCTCCCTTCTGTTTTTGTAAGACATGGATAAACCGACTTCCAAGTTATGCATTTCAAAAGTTCTAGTTGAGCCTCTGTACAGAGGTCTGAGATGAATACAGGCAAAATATTATTATAATAGAAGCATTTTTACAAAAGGAGAACATTTGGAAAAAAGGTTATTCTAAGTTAATTTTTTGCCAAAATATTGTATTTAAATTTTTTTGTCATAATGTCCTTAGAACAATTTTATACATGTATTCTAATCTAAGTGACACTAAATATCAAAAATTATACATTTATGTGCTTTTTTAAAATCATGGTTCCGAAAGTCGGATACCTTAAGGGGACACGGTACCCTGTACACAATTTCTTTTACTTAGATAGTTACAAGAATAAAATTATATGTACTGTATTCGAACACATATGTAATAAACATTTCATAGGCAAAATACTATTTTTAAACAAACAATTTTAAATTTTAAAATTTTTAAAATTATTTCAAATTATTAAAATTCCTACTACTTTTACAAATTTAAATATTTTTGAACCATTTTTTTTCTCATATTCCTGGAAGTATTTCCCACAATTCAGTGCATGGCATTGGTATTATGAGAGATAGTTTCATTTTTAGAATTTTTTTTCTCTTAGACACTATAAAAAACAGTAAAAAAACAGCTATATCTAACTTTTATAGATTTCTAAAAATAACTGTTCATCTAAATACTTATTCCATGCACAGAATTATTAAAAACATATTATATTAAACAACCAGAAAAAGTTTCAAAATTATATAGTGAATATAAAAAAGCCTTAGCATTTTAAATTACGATCATCATGAAAAATAAGAAGCTGAGAAAAGCAATTTAAAGTTTTTGAAATAAAAAAATAATTGAAAGAGCTAAAAATATAGTATCCATTCTAATATATATTAAAAATTCAAGTTGTACTAAGTGTTTTAATGCAAAATTCATCCTGAATTAGCATTATTATTAAAAAAGTAAATAAATTAAGATTAAATGGAATGAAGTGGATACAAAAACAGTAAAACAGCTTATATCTTAACTTCTTATGGATCTTTTAAAAATAGTTTCCTTCATATAAATCCTTAAGCTTATGCACAGGATTATCAAAACATTTTATACAAAAACAAATCCAGGAAAAAGTTTCAAAGATTTATAATGAATTACAAAAAGCCTTAGTGATTTTAAAATATATGATCACGATGAAAAAATATAAAGTCGTGAAAAAATGTTTAAACTTCTTTGAAAGTCAATAAAATACATGAAAGAAGTAAACCTTCGCCTTCATTCTACATATAGTTACAATTTCTAGGTCATAGTAAATATTTTAAGACAGAAAAATATGTTCTAAGTTATTAAATTTGCTATTAAATAAATATATTAAAAACTAAATGCATTAAAAATATGTATCAAATGTGCACTAAATAATTTGTTTTGAATTATAAAACATTCATTTTAAGTTCATATTATAATTATAAATAAATATTATTAAAACTTACCCCTGTTCATATGTAATTCCTTCTTTCTTTTTAATAAATGAGGCGTTTCTGCCGCTTTTTGCTAAATCAATTTTTTTTCGAGCACTGCGTACACTTCTCGCCAATCTTTTTCTTTTCCTCTGGTAAACTTTACGATAGTCTCGCCAAACAGCTTAACATTTTGACTGCTTATTTGAAGAAGCCCATTTTTCCTTTTCAAATTTTCTAATGATTTTTGTACCAAAATTGAATCTTACAAACAGCAATAGTTACCTTCGGACGTAGTGTCGCTGGACGTTTCTTTCGAACATTTACCCTACATGATGCTGTGAAGGGGCTCTCGTTTTTGCATTTTGTGTCGCACATCTTATGCATCTCTTTGAAGGAGTCTATCGAAGCCAATCTCTTTTGATATATTGGCATAATTTTGGCTAAATGAGCTTCCCTTCTCAAGGTGTTCCTCACATGCTTTACGTGAGACCTGGTGGTACTCAAATTACGAGTAAGAGCAGCCTGGAAAGCACCAAGAATCTTTTCCAGTTGGACATTTAAAATGTTGAGGTTTCGGTCCGTTGATATAATATGAAAACAAATGTTGCATAAATGCAGTTTCATTGCTTCTACGTCACCTTTATCGAGCTGAATGGTATTTTGATAGTAACGTGACAATTTTTAATCTCTGTCTCTTTAAACTGCCACGGATTTCCTCCCAAGGAAACACCTCTTGCCCGCCATTCTTAACAGCTTTTCGTAAAGATGTACCTATCCTCTTGCTAACATGGTTTATGCACTCTTTCTTTATTTTTTATCTCAGGACCATAAACTTCCTTAGTATTTAAATACTGATATGTTTTTGCATCACCATCTGACAATAGTGTCGTGTATCGAAAACCATTATCTTCTAGATCTTCGCTATAATTTACAGCCTCTTGTTCCATGGCACAAAGATGATCCTATGTGATTGATTGCACACAGTTATTATATGGCCTCTCATAACACACATGAAATTTTTCTGCTGAATTTTCTCCCAAACCAGATTTTGCGTGTCTACATTCAATACAGCGTTTCATTATAATTTCAAAATCCATGACAAACCGCAAGAAGGTCAATCACGCAACCTACACCTATTTGTGATGAATGTCCCTGAGTCAACTAAGTACCATCAAAAGTGCGTAACATCTATATCAGTAATGGCATCAATTATTACTTTGATAAGCGCTTTTCACCTTGGATTTCGAACATCATCCGCTTTTTTCTGTAGATCTAACCAGATTTACATAACTTTTTATATGTATTGAATGTTCTGTTTGAGGGTAAATCCATATTCATTAACATACAAAATTTTCCATAGTTAAATAGCCTTTCCCAACAACACTTAAAAATGATTGCACCATGCGCATGTTTATGTCAAATGATTGGCTTCCATTACCTTCACTCGTCAGAAATTCGTCTAGATGTAAAGTTACTTGATTTAATTATATATCGTAAGAAGTGTAAAATACAGAGATTTCTAGAAAATCCAAGCTTTTCACCAATGTCAATTTTAGTGAATATGATTTGCAAACATCACACACACAATAAGTTTTAAGTCCTTTAAAAACTGTACATCCATTATCACATAATGAGGAGCTTCAGAATTTTCATTAAGCAATTTAAATTGTCTACAGCTGTCTTCTAAAGTTTGGTATCTCATATTTCTTTCTGGTAATGCTGGAGGAAATAGAAGTTTAACCTTGCTGAAACATCAGTTTCCATAACTGCACCATCTCTTCTTAGCTCTTGTTTACTAACAAGACTTGATTGCTTTCAGTCTAGGCATGATGAATTAAAGTTTACTTAATACTAAAAGATATTCAAAACGAATATTTAAAATTATAAAGAAATGAATTGATTATATAATTGGCTTTGAAAAAAGGCTTTTGTTTTGATACTAATGGTTTTAGAATAAGAAAAAATAATGCAAAGCAAAATGGAATAACGTTTCTCCCTTGCATAAAAATAAACGAATTAATTCACTTCTCTTCTAATTAAAGTATAAAACTTTAGATATCGCGTGTATAAGTAAATCAATCGAAATTGTTTAGGCTAGGATGATAGCGTCAGTAAAAGAAGCAGATGTCACGTCTTTTAGTTTCGGTTTCGCTTCAACATACTGTGAAAAAAAGTTAAATAACTCGCAAAATAATGCAGCTAGAGCTACCAAATTTTATACACATATTTAAAAAAGTCACACAACTAAAATAAGGCAATAAAAAAAATTCGTTAAAATCGTCATTTTTAGGGTAATGTGTCCCCTTAAAGACATAAGCTCCAGCCTTTCTGTGCTGTTAGACTAATGATTAAATTTGTAAAGCATATTTCTTTTGTTGATTAGGGGTCGTCTAACGGGTTTTGCAGAAATCGACTCCCAAGGGGTGTTACAGGGGTATAAAAGATAATTCTCTCTATTTATATATATATGTCTAGTTAGAAAAACAGCCACTCATTAATCACGAGATATCCGGAACTATTAGACCTACTGGAACAAAATGCGGAAGGCGTTCCTTTTGTTAAACAAAGATGCACAAAGAATGGGTTTGGGGAAATCGACAGCAGAGGGACTTGTGGGTCGAACTTGGAATTTGTCAGCCATGTTTCTTCTGTTTTGTAGAGATAACAGAATGGTTTTTGAAAGAAATCGTTTGGCACAGCTTTGTAAAAGATAATATTTATATATTGACTGGCAGAGGATATACTTCTGCTTAAAAAATTTTATGTTAATTTTATGTTAAATTTTATGTTAATTAATCTTTTTAAATCGAGAGGGGAAGGCTAAAGGTATAGTTTTGAATATAATCGATAGTGAATTTAGATACAGTCGGTCCCCGATTTAACGAACCTCTATTTAACGAATTTCGCGATTGAACGAATTTTATTCTTTCCCCGATTAAAATTAAGACAATCCCCCCCTATTTAACGAATAAGAAACCCCGAATAAACAAATTATTTCAACTGCTGGAAAATTTTTTTTTTTAGTTTGTATTAGAAAAAGTTGGATTTTTTTAAAAATGACATCCTTTTTGTTAGGAACAGAAAACCTTTTTCTCTTACAAGTAAGCAAAATTTGACGGGAAAGGATGCAGACTATTATTAGACTTTACAGGTACAGATGAGTGCAAACTATCGTGTGTGTGTGTGTGAATAGGACAAGAAATTCCTTTTTTTATTTTATCCCGCTCCACAACGCAAAAGTGATATTTTAACGACTATGTTACATTTTATGAAGGACTCTATCTGTGCAACTGAAGCTCAGGAAATTGTTGATATGTAGTGCCTATGAATAGCAATTCTGATGTGCAGAAATTGATAATGAAACTCCTAACAAAAATGTTACATTTTTAATGCTTTGTATTGTTTGGAAACTTTGAAAACATTTCATACAGCAAGATGTAAAAAAACGCAATATTTTCTTCCCTGCATAAAGTCGAAAAAAGAACTCATTCTAATCAAGAATTAAAAAGATTGCCGAACATCTATAAGTTAAGATTTAGACGTTCCATTTAAGGGGGTTATACAAAAAATCAAATATTTTTTTTTCATAAATTGCTTCCTTAACTTGTCTAGAATACGGTGGTAAAATGATTTTTTTTAAAATTCGAAGTCATTATAAAGAAGCAGGTGTTAAATGAGCAGGTGTTGGAAGAGCAGGTGTTCGTAGCGCTAAGTTAAGATTTTCATTGCTTTAATCGGACTTGAAACTTTAAAAGCGTTTTTCTCAAAACTGTGCTTTTCAAACTTTCCTCCGTCCTATCTCAAGAACGGTTGGACCGAATGACTTCAAATTTATTGGGTAGACTCAGCACAAATATACGCACCAAATGAACTACAATCATTCGGAAATTCAAAATATTTCTATTTTCTATAACAAAAACATAACAAAAAAACCCATGAAGTTCGAAACTTTTTCTTCAGAAATCTACCAAAAATCCACTTTTTGATATTTTCAATTGAGTGTAGTTCATTGGTGCATTTAAGCTCATAAATTAAAACGCCGTTATTTTTTTTTTTAATTTCAAATAAGCCAATCAGCTGGAATCGTGGAGGAAGAGAACGTCCAATTTTTCGATGTGTGTTCAGAGTGCTATAACTCACTTCTATTGGACATTTTTGGTTAAACATTTACATACACTTAAAATACATATAAGTAAATGAAAAAAACAACAACTTTAAGTTTATCTTTTTACTGGTCGTCAAATATGATTCCCTAAGAATGCTTAAAAAACAGGCCACATCACATGGGTGAACCCCCTTAAATGATGCATAGTCATTCACTAAGAATGATTTTAGCTATTGATTAAAAAAGTGTAATTTTAACTATGGATACTTTTTGTGTAGCTGCTTAATATAGAATTTTCAAAGGGCAAGCGCAAAAAAAATTATACTTTGTTTGGACCCCAATATATAACGAATAACCCCGATTTACCGAATAAAATTATGGTCCTGATGAATTCGTTAAATAACATGAACAATATATAGTCGTACAACATCATGAAATACCAGCGACGTGGGTAATTAATTATTTATATTATATAGTTTGTTATCATGGGGCACGCGCCAAGTTGTTGTTTATGTTCGCCAAGATGGGCGATAACACTACAATATGGTTACCTTGATATTTTTGGAATATTGTAAGTTTCCGGTACTTTTTAATTGATATTCATTGTTAAAGTTAATATATATTATGTAATTATTTTATATATTAGTAATATAAAAGTACAATTATTGTTATATATGTAATAATCGTATAATATTAGTTATTTATAAGTTTTTTTTATTATATTTCTTATAAATATTATGTTCTTTATTTATAGTTATTATTTTGAGATTCATTTATAAT
>BMAV01024515.1:31699-43690 GCA_019973955.1 Trichonephila inaurata madagascariensis
ATGTTCTTTATTTATAGTTATTATTTTGAGATTCATTTATAATTATTGTTATTTATATTTAATTATTACGTTACATGAGTATTCTTATAAATAATTTTTTATTACCCAATACGATGATTTTATTCCTTTTTATAATTACGATTAAATTATATGATTATTATATATAATAATTATTATTAAATCATACTATATGAATATTATGTATAATTACTATTAAATTATATAAGATTATTATTATATGCTGCATAAAATATTTTTAGTACATGTAAATTTTTATTTTATTATAATGTTATTCAATATTTATTGATTGATCTTATTGTTAGTTATATATTCTCAATCTCTTCCTATATTCTTCTTTTGAATTATTTTTATTTTTCTTCTATTTCAATGTATTTCAAAACAATTTTTTAAAATTATCTTCCTGCCGATTTTGATATCACTAGGCAGCCATCTTGGATTCCAGTCCAACGACAAGAGCTGCTTGGCGTGATTCCTTTATCGCACCAAACACCGCTTGGCGTCATATCCGTGATATCAAACTAGCACCCTTATATTTAGTTTTTATATTTTATTCATCGTATAATAATATTACAAATCAATTCACACTGAGCTGAATACAAAAAAAAAAAAAAAAAATGGTTCAGTCCGTAAAAGCGGCTATGCTTTTGAATTTTCCAACTATCCAATTAATATCAGATAAACTAATTATCAAGTAAATTTTCATCTTAAAACAAACATTAAAAGCTCCTTTTGTGCAGCAAAATACTGATTCACTTGAAAAAAAATATTACCTTTTCAAAGGATATTTTTTTTCAAAAAGTACAACCATAGGACAATGGAAGGAATTAATAATAATCTGCGGTACATGTTTGCTCGTTGTAAAAAAAACTTTCTTAATAAGTGAACAATTCAGTTACGTAATTCTGTGCTTTACAGCAGCAGTTGAAGGAACCCCATTATTTCCTATTTTTTTAATCTTTTGATTAAAAATGATTTTTCCGCACGATGGAAAATTTGATTTATCTGGCTAAGCGATTGAATTTGAGTATTGAAACTACATATAATTAAATTTTATTTTGATTATTTCTTTATAATTAATTCAGCTGTTACCCGTCCACTTTGCTGGATATTGTATGGTGCTGTATGAATAATATTTATATAAATTATGTTATATATATATATATATAATTTATTGATACCTGAGCCCTATTATTAAGCGTTCGGGTGTACTTAAAAACATTCTCAAAACTCTCACTTCTTGATTTAAAAAGGACATGATTTGAACTCATGAAACTAAAACAGAATTGTTTTTACACTCCCATAACACCCTCCCTCAAAGTGGATTTCCTTAAAAATTCTTTTTAGGTGATCTCTACTCACTAAAAGGAACATGCTTGTCCTGAATTTAATTATTATTGTTGGTTTGTACTTCAAAAATGGGATTTTTTTTTATCTTTACGCCGTAGTAACTGCCTGTTCCCCTCCGTAGGAGTCGATTCATGTAAAATCCATTCTTTGCGGATCTCTATTCAGCAAAAAGAAACGTGATTATCAAATTTCAAGCATGTGGGCCTAAAAGCTCAAAAGCAGTAATTTTTATCTATAACGACCCTTAAACCCTCGCAACGCCCCTTGGTGTCAAATTTTCGCAATACCCGTTCTTAGCAGAGCTCCACTCCATGAAACGAACATGCCTACCAAACTTCTGTTGTTGTTGCTCATTCCACCTGCCTGACATAGTCGTCAGATCGAAGCCCACGAAATTCATCGTGGCAATGGGCTAGATGTACGCCTGTCGTTGGCTTTTAGCCTTGAGCACCATACAGGTGACAGTACGATTTAGCTCGGATAATTCCGTAAGGAACGATAGATGGTGACACCACCTATCTCCACCTCCACAATTTAGGCATGGAACTGAAGTGGAGGGAAATTTTCTCCAGTTCCCTGCACTCGTGATTCAGCCCACAAGACTTTCAGACCCACTGATTTAACGAGCACGTACTCCGCGTGTACTCGGAGGGTATTTGGCGGTGCGGGCATCGAACCCAGGCCTTCCGGTCCGGAGTCCGGTGCTCTAACCACTAGGCTACCCACGGCCCAACCAAACTTCTAGTATGTAGATCTAACAGCTCCGGAGATATCATGACGAGTCTTTTTTTTTTCTCCTTTATACTTAGTGGTATTCAAAAATCTTCAGGCTGAGTCTAACGTGAAAAATTTTGCAGTAGAGTGACTAGAGTAACGTTTCTGTGCTACTACATCCTTCCACTTTTCCAAAAGTGTTTTTTTCCAAATCACGGGGTCAGTGACTCGCCATTATGTCGTATTTTGTAGGCGGATACATTTAGTATACTGGCAATTGAAAGAAATGGCGTTTGTTGAGTAGGGAAGGAATATCCAAAGTTTGTGTTCGCTCGGGAAAGAGTACTACGGAGACAAACGAAATGTTAAATCACGTGTACCGTAGTGATACATTATCGGGTACGCAAGCGTTTGAGTGGCATCGACATTTCAGAGAAGGCAGAGAAAGTGTCGAAGACGACGGATGTTCTGGACATGCACGGACTTCCCTTACCTCAGAGAACATCGTAAAGGTTTCTACGGCAGTCCATAAGAAGAAGCTTCAAACAATAGCGCAAATAGCAGAATCACCACATGTCAATAGATACTAGCTAAGGATTTGTATATGCAATGGATGTGAAATATGTGTCGACTCATCGTTCCCCGCATGTTAAACGAAGACCGAAAAAGCAATTCGAACAGAAATGACGGGAGACTTAATCTCGGCTGTTGACAAAGATCCTTCCCTAATTGGCAGAATTGTTACTAGAGGTAACAAACGGTGGATTGTAGATCATATAAAAAACCATGAGAGCATCGACAACTTGGAAACCGCCACAATTTCCACGCAAGAAGAAATTCCGCCAAGAACGCTCTAAATGGAAGGTCATACTAGTGGTCTTTGATATCCACGGCATTGTGCACCTGGAGTATCCTTGAAGGACGCACTGCAAGCAAATAACTCTATGTTGACATCTTGTGTCATTTGCGTGGGTCAATCTGAAAGAAAAGACCAAAATTGCGTTCTGTGCAATCATGGGTGCTTCATATAAAAGTTCCTGGTCATTGGTCCTTCCTCGTTCTTAACTTTCTTCAACAACGAAAAGCAACTGTTTTGCCACATCATCCTTACTCTCCTCGGCCACTTCAGCCTATTTTCTGAACCTGCACGTCGCTTGTAGGGTCCTCAATTTCAATCTGCAGATGAAGTGAAAAGTGCATCACAGGTTGAATTAAAGAACATGGCTAAAAATGGATTCCAAAAAGGCTTCGACGATCTTTACAAGTGATTGCAAAAGTGTGTTGTTTCTTAAGAGTTTTATTTCGAAGGAGGATTTGTTTCAGCGACTAAACTGATAATATTTTTCAATTTCTACTATTAGCTCACACTCTCTCTCTCTATATATTTTTTTTTTATCTGGGTGGAATTTTCAGTCGTTAATAAGATACATTTTACAGCTCTCAATTGAGCTGAAATTTAATATACATGATTATTTTGGATGACAATACAATAATTTAATTATAATTAATAAAAATTAATTGATTAAAACTAATTATTTAAAGAATTACAAATACACAGCCACGTTGGCATCACTTTTGGTAACTTAGCGACCGTTTTGGCGACTTGTGTCAAAACTTGAAAATGTTTTTTTTTTCTCACGTTTCAAAGCATTCAGTTGAACTGAAGTTTTATATACACGATTGTTTTGAATGACAATGCGATATGTTAATGATAATAAATAAAAATTAATTACCACTTATAATATTGTGATTCTGTCATATGTACATACATATTTATATTAATTGTAACTATTTAATAAAAAGTAGCTAAAATAAAATTTTTCTTTCTTGATCTAAGTAGAAATTGACTTAAAATTTTATTTTATATTACTTGTTTATGTTATAGACTCAGTCCGGAAGCTTTTAAATCCTACTGCGTATATACATTAGTGCCAATAACTATTTTTTATTGTTTAAATTTCAAAAAAGTCAGCTGCGACAAAGAAATGTAATGTAATACTTGTAATGACTGTCTATCTCACCAGATTTGTTCGATCAGCCGCCAAAGACCATTCCAGACCACTTTCTGCGAAAATGCATGCATCTCTAGGCGTAAACAACACACATACGAAACGTTTGAACAGTTAAACCTCTCAAGATCTATAAGAGGATCCTCAGAGGATTTCGGAAGTAATGAGCTTAAAGCGCTTAAGTCCATCCACTGAAAGCAAAGTGGATAAGATTCTCGTTACAGCTAAATAAAATGGAATGGATGATCGACACGTGTTTAAGATAACGTTGAACACGAAATGTCTTATCAAAGACATTTCGAATGAATTTGTCTAATTTTTTAATGTAGGGAGTAATGGAACGACATTTTGATTAGATTCACTACTGATTAAGAAAATCCATTCCCACTTTGCCTTACTAAAGAAATTTTAAAATCAACCTTTTTAAAATCAGTTTTCTATAAAGGGCAATTTTAAATAGTTATACATTCTTATATATGTATATAAATGTCAATTAGTCCAATCATTTATGAATATTTATATATAAATTACTTACATTTTTTTCTTACGTAGATCATATTTATATAATATGTATGTGTATATGGTACTTACGTACTATCGCAACAATATTGCAACGTTCAAAATAACTTGCCAAGTTGGTAACCCTAATTTCCCATGTGTCGTACACACTAAATTAGCAGCCATGTGCTTTCTTTCATATAATATCACCATTATCATTGTGATAATACGTAAGTACCGTTCATATAACTAACGCCGTATTCAAGGTAAGGCTAGAAAATCTTATGTTCTAAGAGCCCCGTTTACTTTTCTTAAAATTCTCTAAGCAAGCAAAAGGAGTGTCGGCGTACTTTTTCACAGTTACTTAACGCTTTTATTTTCTCATTCTCTCGTAGTTGTCATCACTAATATAAACCAAAATATTGGCCCTCGCGCCAATTAATTTCATTAAAATTTCAGATTTTAATTCTTTTGGGACATTTTTGTGCTTATATGCTCTTTCTACTGAATCTGAAAATAGATCCCCCCCCACACACACATGTTTCGTTTCTTCTTATCTTCAATCTCTTACATAAGAATAATCTTTTTTATTATTGCTTGTTCTTCTCTCACTGGAGTTGAGTGGAAGTGGGCTGTGTGACAGTAATATTTAAAAAAAGAAAAGAAAACTTCATGGGAAAAAGTGTGCATAAAATTTTTAACTAAAAGCTTTTTCGGTGCGTATTTTTTAATGCAAAACTAAGAGGTGGAGCCGATAAAATCCGAATGACCGTAACGCACCCGAAACTTACTCTCAATTTAGACTCACTCTTCAGCAAAACGTATCTAAAGAAGTTATCACTTCAAAAATGTTGCCACTCACAAGAAACAAACTTTTACAAAATGTAGATAATAATCAAGAATACAGAAGCGCAAATTTTAGGCAATGTAAAAATCATAAAAAAAATATATGTGGCTTAGTAATTAAAAATTTTGTAGAGATGTCATCAATAATGGCTTAGAGTTTTTCAGCTGTGTGGAAATGAAAGAAAAAATAATATCGTCGTAATATTGTTCCACATGAGTGCTCGTGATAATAACCTTGAGAAGAAACGGATCGGTTTGTGCAATGCCGGTCGCAAAATTAACGGAATTAATAGATAACTGCGACCGCAACAGATGCTGTAAAAATGATTTTCTCCACTAGCGGCTTCTAAGTCTAATGTGTTTCCAAGAGCCTTAATTATGCTATAATTATGTTGCATTTGTGATATTTCGTCGTGGAATAAATAAAACATGTTTTCGTTATTATCATTGCAGAAACTATTAAAAATAAGATTAAGAGATATATTAGTGCTTTTTTTACAGATATATAGAGAAAAAAAGCTTGAATAAATGTAGATAAAAAAAACGATTCAGAAATAAATGCATTCCTTTCTTTGTAGATTTAAATCTGTTTGAAATATATGACATAGAAACGCTTCCCTCAATGACAAATTCGTCAAATGTTACCCAATTACTTAATCCAATTTCCAAAAAAGAATTGAACATCTTTGTAGTGTTTATATTTATATATGATTAGATTTGATGCAGAAGACTGCGTAATGGGCTCAATTCTTGTGACGTCATTAGTCACATGATAATGATAACCACTTGTTTTTAGCCAATCAGTTCAAAATCTTATGTGACGTCAAAGTCGCACGATAATATCAATCATGTGTTTCCAGCTAATCAGTTCATGCGCTTTGTTGTTGCCAACTTTTGATCACTTCAGAAACTCTCTCTTAAAAAAAATACAAATTTTTCAACAACAATAATGCACATAAGTAGACGAAATTTATTTTATTTAAAAGTACATGCATAAAATAGGAATTTTTCTTAAATTTTAAAATCTTCTAATGAAATTTTATTTTTTATAATATTTGAACATTTTTACTCAATAATAAAATTTGAAATTTTACCCAATTTGTACTAATTGAACAGCAAGTACAATTAGGTCGATGTCTGTTTTTAATTCAATGGAGAACTTGTGCTTGTCTTTATGCATACGACAGTAATGATTTGAGTCCGTTGTAATCTTGTCAATAGAGTAATATTCCTTAATACGCTTTTTGTATTCAAATAGTAATTAGCAGTAAAAGCTACTGTTTCTTCAAAGATTGCGAATAAAGTAGTGGCAACACAGACACATATTTAATCAATCTGCAAGCAAAATTTCTGCGCATTTTGTCAATATATTTGTCGCAGGAAAATGATGAAATTAGGGATTTCATTAAATCCCTAAGGAAGATGATCAATTCACACAAGATATTAAAGTAACATCTCTCTCTTTGAGGTCATTTCCCTGATGTAAGTGATTTGATCAAATGCCCAAACTGTTTTAGTGAAATGAGGAAACGAACTAGTCAGCTTTTGTAGAGCTCTGTTTTCGCTTGTTACCACTCCCTTTTACCTCTTCCCTCTCCTCGTCCGTGTCAGGTTCCCCTCAGGGGGCTCACCTTCTTTAGGTGGTACGGGTGTCACAATCCCGAGGTACCCTAGTGATCTTTTCCTTTCCCGAAGGGGTTTACTATCTTTAGTAAACACGGGTGTCACAACCCCGGGGTACCCCAATGATCCTTCTCTATTTTCGACCCTCCATCTTGTCATCCAATTTCTCCTTTTCTTCTTTTCCCGTCCAGACCACAGACCTATGAATGTTTGGCGCAATATAGCCAAAACTGGCTCTTGCGCCATAAAACACCAAACTCACTCACTCGTCCATGTCAGGCAACGCCGGGCTTCTGACGCAACGCGCCAAAACAAAATGACCTGCATATAATTTTTTAGTTTTATTTAGTTATATTCCTTGCATTATTTTCTTTCGATTGATATATCTTTTTTGATTGATATTTCACTTTGCCTGAAAATTAAAAATTGGATAAAGCTTAAATTGAAAAATGTAAACAAACAAATTAGGGAATTCGACCACGCCCTTTTCATTAATAAAAAAAAGCTTTTAAAAGGGAAATGAAGTGAAAAAGGGTGTTACAAATAAAGCAGGATATTTCTGAAGTACTACATTAATGTATAATTTTAAAAAAAAATGTTTGAAATTCTACTACAAATATTCTTTAAAAAAATACCAGCTTTACTATCTAATTATTTTGTTCATTAATTTCGAATAAATAATTTGTAATTCAATGATTATTGTTGCATTAATTACTTTACTTTTAATAACGTATCCTATTTGCTAAATGAACACTTTTAAGCTCTTGATAATATTATTTCATCATTTCACTGAAACAGGTTAGAGATTTGATCAAATTACTTACTTTTCTTACGGAATTCCCCTTACAGAGTTCTTATTTTAACATCGTGCGTGAATTGATCATCTCCCTTAGGAATTTGATGAAATCTCTAATTTAATCATTTCCCTGCGACATATATTAACCAACAAATGTTTGGAAGCCGTAGATTTGCATTGAAAAGATGTTGACTGTTTATGAGGATGAAGGAATGTTTTACTTCTGGAAACGGGCATTCCAGGTCAGGAAATTATAGGAATCGTAGGGGTTCTTTCAATTTTAGAAAGAGGTCGAAATCACTAAGACTCCGTTCAGGTGAGCATGGAAAGTGTTTCAAGATCTCTCAATGCCTCCGTCGCATTATATTGGTTATATAATGTACGACATGACAATGAGAGGTGACATACAACATGATAGGAAGATTGTCTTGGAATAAGGACGTTTACGAAGAGTTTTTGAAGAAATCAGCAATAGAGTAACCTGTACCAATTGGTCCTCCTTAAGACACAGCATGCTTTCTTCAGTATGTGCCAAATCATTTGATGAGTGCGACCAGCTCTGAAGGATAATTTTCGGACAATTCATAAATATTCTATGGAAAGATGACATTGGCGATGTCAAGGAAGGACGGCCGACTTGTGTGGTGTAAATTTATAGTCTCATTCCGACCCCTCATTAACCACTTTCACCCATCGTACAACAGTCCTACATAGTAATGCATTCGTGCCACAGGCTAACATTACGATGTCTTGACTTGCTAACATTCAGATGTATTTTTACGCCTGAAGACCTCGATTTAAATTCATGATTACTGATCGCCTTTTGTAAACATGATTTGGAGCTACAGGAATGACTTCTGTAGGACCATTTACACTCAATACTATAACTGTTCCTTCTACAAGAGAACAGATTTTCGTTTTATGAATTGTAACTGTCGACCACCATACTCCTCACATGTCCTGCTTGTGCTTGTCTGGTTTTTTAGACTTTCTAGATTACGTTGTCCTTACTACAAACCTCGTATTTGCAGTAGCCTTTATTTACGAATCGTACCGTACTACTAAAAATATTTGAAGCATTGATGATAATACCATCAGTAATGATTTTGGGATATTACCCAAAGTTACAAACATCAATAACATTGAATTATTGCGCATTTAGAATAAGTGCTTGGTTCATGAAATGTTCTATTTAAGGTTTGCAAAAATCTGCGAGTCAAACCGCTCGGCTTATACATTTCAGTACATAATAAACCGTAACCGAACTGCAAGCGGCGAAGCACCACTTGCCACTTTTTCAAACAACACAAAAGGAAATTATAGTTTCGATTGGCAGGGCGTCGTGTATAGTTGGCTTTCTTTCTTCTCGTGAACTCCAAAACCGACCGATGATCGACAAATAATTGCTAATACTTCGCATTTGGATCGTTCCTTTCCTATGGTTCTGCAGGGACTCCTTCTACCGCAACCAACAGAAAGGAATAAAAGGCTTAAACGATTAGCCCAAATAAGGATTGTTAAATAAGTTTGTTTTTTTTTTTGTTTCATAGAGAAATCCGACTGATGATACCAGGAGTATTGAGGAATTTAATTGTTCGTGACGTTTATGACCAACGCTTTGGAAGAAGCATTACCCAAGAGGAGATAGGTGGGCTCATGGCCGGGGGACTGAAGGTAGCATTCTGAATGCCTTTAGTTGATGGTGGCAGAGCCAGTAGGTTGACAGTTGGTGGGCTGTGATCATCGTGAGACTCTGTTGGATCAGTCTGCAGAGTCGGCATAGAAGTTGCTTTTCAGTTATTACTGCAATTCATATACTTTCCTGGTAGATTTTAATGTCGCTTGTACACTTTTCCCGTTGTTATTATGGGCTATTGAGGAGATGGAGGGTCAGGTGGATGCGGACGCAGATGCCGTTTGAATCATTAGTCGTGAATTATTGAGAATGTCTCAGCTGGGCTCTACATAGAATACATAACCAAATAGTCGTGTTAGGCTGTGCTGCAATCTAGTATTCAATTCTTGTGTCACCATTACAGAGACATCTGTTTTGGTGACGGAGAGTGACCCCCATGGTGACTTTTGTTGGTGCTTTGGGCAGAGGGTAGCTTCACACTTGCTGGTTGGTGGCTTAAGGAAAACAGCCTTGGCAGGATCAACAGCTGAACACCAAAGATACCTTATATTAGCTGTTAAAATAACTTCATTGAACAGTTCGCCTTTTAAATGTATAAGCACGTTAAGGTACATATCCTTACCTTTAGTTTTTGGCTATGAGCCAAAAGATGCTTTTGTGAAATGTAACATGAAAACCCTATGAGGTTTCAAGAGAAAAGAGCTACAATGTGTTTGCTACGTCTATACCCCAATGTTCCAAGTTTTGAAATCGTTTTTGTTTAAATACGCTTCATATTCACAAATAAGTAGTTTGTGTTGTCCGTGGTATGTGTTTCTATCGTTTATATTTACAGTTGTCCATAATATTACTCACGATCGAGTTTTAGGTGTTAAAATATTATCAAGCACATCTTCCTTTTATTCAGTTTAAAATTGAATTAAATGGTGTCTGTCAAGTTTGTACTAGTGACTATAATCGGTCCAGGTTATTGTTATACCCCCTACTATCTTTAATTTATTCCCCCCACTGGAGGAAAAGTATTATCCTCATTTGAGCTTGAATGTTGCTGCGGATAGCTAATAATACTGCGGATAGCTAATTGATGTTGGAATAGTATTATATTATAGGTAATACAGACCATTTATAGAATTTGCACAATGGGAAATGCGAGTACTATTACGTATGTATTAAGCGAGCTATTAACAACAGACCTATTGACATTTAAGGGATACTAGAATAGAATACATGTTACCAAATAAGTGGTGGTTCCTGGCTTTAAGATAATGAACTCTTCAGAATATAATGAGATTAGAACAGCATTTCTCAAACTGTGGGGCGCTCCCCCTCAAGGGGTTGTGATAACTCTAGGAAGGGGGCGCGAGCCTATTGAAAAGTAAAAAAAAAAAGATTTTAAAACAATTTTTTATTTACAGAAAGTTAGCAAACGAAATACATTCTGACATAATAAAAAATGAAACACAAATTTATATTGTTATAAAACACTTATAAAATACATTTTGCAGTACTGATATATTTTTATTAATTTAACGTTACTAAGTTAAGAACAAGTTTAATAATTACCAGTGAGCCCATGGGCTTGTGTCATAGATAAAATTATATACAAAAATTAACACTTATCTTAATAATTTGTACGGTTTATAATTTATCCCTTAACTGCCAACTAAAAGTTACGCGATTCGTTCCCCAATGGCACCATTTTTCAACACGTAGGCGAGTGCATATGGTGTATTGGTGGAGAGAAAAGTAATAAATAATCATATCCTTTGAAATAAGTAAATCCTTAGCAAACATTGTCAAGGTCCTATTATTGCATTCCAAAGCCTTCGGAATAATTTTATGCATAGCAGTACAGAGAAAAGTTCGTACTTCGGAAAGACGTATAAGACGTATTAACTACAGCCGGTAGAGGGCGTTTAACGTCGTTCTCCGTGGAGTGTAAAACAGGTAACCAAAGCTTGTTTGTGTGTGCTGAATCGTTTACAAAGGACGAGCTGAAGTAGACATGCCATTACGCTGTTTTCGAAGACAATATGAGCAGCTCTCGCAGATACAGAGAAGGAGAATCATCAGCATGAGGGAAGCTGGGTGGTCAGCTAGACAAGTAGCTCGTCGATTAGGCCGCTCTGATTGTGTTGCGAGGAGGTGTTGTGACCATTTGATCCAACAGATATAATTAACACGAAGACCAGGCTCAGGACACCCTCGACATACCAGTCGTCGAGAAAACCGCCACATCGTAAGAAATGCACGCCTACAGCCGACTGCTTCATCGGACGCCATCCAGGCACAGGTAGCATCTTCACTAGAGGCCCCTGTGTCTTCTCGAATCATACGAAGAAGCCTGGCTGAAGGACATTTGGGATCACAGCGCCCGTTACGTGTGCTGCCCATGACACCCACTCATCGATGTCTGTTTGGAGTGGTGCCGCGTACGAGGAATCTGGACTGCAGTGGAATGAAACCAGGTCGTCTCTAGCGACGAATCCAAATTTAATCTC
>BMAV01024515.1:43790-62498 GCA_019973955.1 Trichonephila inaurata madagascariensis
TGCCGCGCACGAGGAATCTGGACTGCAGTGGAATGAAATCAGGTCGTCTCTAGCGACTAATCCAAATTTAATCTCAGCAGTGACGACAATCGTGTACGTGTGTGGAGACCCCGTGGTGAACGCCTCAATCCTGCCTCTACTTTACAGCGACTTACTGCTCCCACAGCTGGTGTGATGGTATGGGGTGCCATTGCCTACAATACACGGTCACCCCTAGTATTGATCCATGGCACCATGACAGCCCAGCGGTATGTCCACTACATACTGCAACCACATGTGTTGCTACTCATGTAACGGTTTACAGGAGTCATTTCCTCTCAGGGGGATCACCTTCTTTAGGTGAGTACGGGTGTCACAATCCCGAGGTACCCTAGTAATCTTTTCCTATTTCCCAAGGGGTTTACTGTCTTTGGTAAACACGGGCTTCACGATCCTGGGATACACTAGTGATCCTTCTCTATTTTCGGCCCTCCTTCTTGCCATTCAAACTTCCCTTTTCTTCTTTTCACGACGAGATCACAGACCAATGTTATTTAAGATGTACATTGATTAAATCGATGTACTACTTATTATTAACATATTTTGGTTCACAATTTCTTTTGCGTTAATTTAGTTTCTTTTTCGTATATTTCTTTAAATGCTTTATTTGTTTTCGACCAACACCGTTGGTTTCCCAACCCGCATGTTTGCCGTGTGCGACGTCCCGTAAGGAGGAAAATGGTGTTCTGGGGATCCCTTGCGTTCCTTTTGCCCACTCTTCTCCCGTAGGGATGAGATTGATGGCCTAGGGATACCTCTGCGTTCCCTTTGGCCCACGCTTCACTATAGACGGGTGGCAGGAGTGAGCCCGCTCCTGTCAATCGGCTGGTAGTACCTCTCTTCGGTGTCCCCGGAGAGACACTGCTGTAGGGTTAGTGCTGCAGATAAGGGGTGGTGGGTTTACCCGTTGGATCCTCGCCCTGGACTGTAGCATTATATTCTGGGTGTACTCCAGGTAAGCGCCGTGCCTGGTGTTTTGCCAGATGACCGGCACACTGCCTCCCTTGTTGGACTGCGTGGTGGGTGGAGGCACGCCAGGACGAAGTTATATACGCGTACTTATGGATCCAATGCAGCTGTGCCCGGGTAAAGGCCTTAATTTACCTACAAATTTTAACGTAGATCAGATAGCTAATAATGCACGCTTTTTTATATTAACATTACCTAAGGGTGAGATGTCACGAAAATCTCCTTTTGATACACAAAAAGCTCTACAAGGAATCGGTGAACCGAAATCGGTAAAAAAATTAAGATCTGGTGATTTACTTGTGGAAACGAAATCTGCCGCACAATCTAAGTCGTATTTGTTAGCAAAAACCTTCCTTGACCTTCCGCTTCAAGTTGCTCCACATAGGTCCCTTAACTCTATCCTAGGTGTCATTTCTGAACCTGACTTGTTGATCGCTTCTGAGTCTGAAATCCTTGAAGGATTTTCAGATCAGGATGTGATTCAGGTCAGGAGAATTAGAATAAAAAAGAACACTACAGTTTTACCTACAAAGCATTTAGTTTTAACATTTAATAGCCCGAATTTACCTACTTCAATTAAAGCTGGATATCTTAACTGCAAAATTCGCCCATGCATTCCGAACCCTCTGCGCTGTTTTAAATGCCAGAGATTCGGAAATTCGCAAACTTTTTGCCATGGACAATTGACTTGCTCTAGATGTGCGTCTGTTGGGCATTCTTGCACTGACTGTACTCTAGAGCCGAAGTGTATCAGCTATTCAGAACCCCATCCATCCAATTCCAGATTCTGCCCAAAATGGAAAATAGAAAAACAGATTCAGGAAATAAAAACAAATAAAAATCTCTCTTATCCAGAAGCCCGCAAACTAATAGTCCAGCAGAAAACACAAACATATGCCGAGGTTGCTAAAACTTCAACATCCACTTCTACTGAAACAGATGAAAAGATAACACAAATTATATGCCCGCCTCTAAAGTTGTTTCAGCGTGTCCCAAAAACTTCATCCGCTGTCCTTGCAGTTTCAACATCATCAACTCAAGCAAACCTCTTGATGTCCCCACCTTCAAAAGCAGCTTCAATTTCTAAAACTCGAACACGTATTCCTACGCCTTTTGCTGTCCCTTCATCAACCGTATCCAGTGGTCAAAGTTCCCCTTCTACATCTGCTACAAGTCAAGATATAAAAGAAAATTCTAAGCGAAAGAGAAAAAATCCAATAAAAACAACAAATCAACCTGAAATAGAAATAAAAATGGCACCACACAAACCGCGTAAAAGTCTACCCATACACGATTCCCTGGACGAGGATATGATAGAGTATGAAGCGGATGAATACGTCTTACCAGAATATTCGAAAAAAGGTACGAAAAATATTTAAATACATTTACGCCAACACGTCACAGAAACAGTACAGACTAATTTTTATTCATAAAACTTTGACTGCTTAAATTTTTTACGGTACACTCACTATTTTCAACTATTTTAGAACTATCTGTTATTTTATGTTGTCTGAGATTAGATAGAAGTAATCCCCCACCAAAATTTTTGATTTTATCATACTACAATTTCTATACTTGATTTCACCTTATATTAAAACGTCTTGTCCCTAACTCATTTTAGAATTTTATCATGTGTTTTATTATTTTAACAAACGTTTGGCGCAGCATGGCCGAAGTTGGCTCTTGCGCCATAAAACCCTACACTCACTCACCCAGGAGCCATTTTTCAACAAGACAATGCTCTGCCTCACACGGCAAGGGTGTCCCAAGACTGTCTCCGCACTGTTACTACCCTTCCTTGGCCTGCCCGATCTCCAGATTTGTTTTCAATCGAGCATATCTGGGATCATTTTGGACAGCTAGATGGGCATCCCACGAGTTTGAATGAACTAGAGGCAATGTTACAGCAAATATTGAACGAAATGTCTCAAAACATCATACAAAACTTGCATGCCTCAAAGCCCGATCGTATCGCATAGTGCATTCGCGCTAGAAGGGGTTCAACAGAGTGTTAAATCTTCCGTCCTCTTTTGCCTTTTTCTCTGAAATAAATGATCCTTTTACTTTGATTTTCTAATCATTTTTATCAAAGTAGTCATTACATATGTAAAATTTCGTTTCATTTTGATCCTCCTTCTTGGTGCGCTAATTTTTTTGTTCATGAGTGTATTTGTATGAGAATCTTTTCAACGAAATATACAAAAAAAAAAGCATTAATTGTAAGTTGAATATGGGTTTGTAATTTAATATTAAAAGTACTGCTTTTTTTCTTTTCAGATACAGATACATCAACATCATTTGGTTCTGCTGCCATCTGTTAGCGATGAGTAACTCTTGCTACAATCCATTCATATATGCTATGTACAATGTAAGTTGAACTTTACGTTGTTCTATGTAACGTTATAAGTAAACAAATAACAATTGAACTAAAGTCAATACACATCAAACCTTCCTTGCATCAGTAAACTATTTAGGCTCTTGCATCTTTAACATGAATCAACTCATAAATCACTCTATTCAAGAATTTTACACTGAAGTGCCACTGAGTTAGGGATACCTACCTAGAAATGAGTTGTTCCTCCTCTAGCCTTGATAACGGCAGAACACGACGAAGCAGAGATTCAAGAAGTTTCTGAAAACGTTCCACGAGAATGTCTTGCCAAATATTGGCTAAAGCTGTCCATAATTCAGTAAGATTCATTAACGCTGTGTGACGGCCTTGTTCCAAAACATCCCAAAGATGCTCAATAGCATTTAAATCTGGGTTCCTAGGGGGCTAATTTGTGACTGAAAAGTCAGAGGAATGCTCTTTCAACCATCCAGTAGCCAACTGACACTTGTGAGAGGTGCAGTTGTCTTGCTGTAAAACTCAATTACCGTGTGGATGATAGAACAGCGCAAATGGAGGGAGGTGATCGCCCAGCATCTCTACGTACCGAATTGCAAACAGGGAAGTTGGTACATGCACCAAAGATCCGAAACAATGCCACAAAAAACACTCCAGATCATGATTGAGCCACCATGCCCTCGCACAGTTCCAACCTGGTATGCAGGATCCATGGTTTCATGAGCCGGACGCCATATTCTCATCCTCCCATCGGCTTTAAGTTGTCGAAATCGAGACTGATCACTCCATGCTACTCGTTTCCAGTCCTCTACACTCCAGTCTCTGTGCTCTTTTGCCCAGGCAAGACGTACAGCCCGATGTCGAGCAGTGAGCAATGGTACTCTCGTAGGTAGATGGCTCCCAAAACTCATGCGGTGAAGCGAGCGTTGCACAGTTCATTTACTGACTGTACGACTCTAGCACCGTCATTCAACTTAGTGGTAATTATTACCTAATGTTATGCTATGCTAGCTACTTACAATACGCCTGAGCCGTCTCTCACCACACACTGTCAAAGCTAGTTGTCCTTTGCAGTTTGCCCGATCGCTAGTTTTTTGTCCTCTATCCATGTATTATTGGTATACTCTTGACACTGTGGACCTTGAAACTCCTAGCCGTCTGACGATTTCGGATATTGAATGGCCCATGCATCACGCACCTACGATTTGTCTGTGATTTAAAGCGTCTAAACCAGGCAGTATACCCATACACACACTGGCAATTCCAACATCTACACAGTACACGCTGTATATGCAGTTACCACAGAGCCCTCACTTGCGATTAAAGGATGCACAGTTCTACACAATTTGCATAGCCCTTGCTATCCCTAATTTAGTGGCACTTTAGTGTATTCTTTTTTATTTACATAAGCGTCGCACTAGACTCACAACCAAATCACGATTACCAACTATAGTCAGATGACGGGAATGACATTTGAATGAGTACATCCTTCACTGAATTTCCACACCATATCACATGAGGGTTTGAGTACCTGAATTGAACTAACATGCGTTAGTGTTTTTTTATTCGGTTCGATGCTCTGGTGAATCAAGGAATCAAATCCAAGACCCTTCCGGCCTTTAAACTTTGTCTTGTCTGTAAGATTACCACCAATTACATACAAATAATCAAATTCGGTGGAATCTCTGACGACAGAATAAAAACATTAATGGTATTTTACAGGTTGTATTGAGAGGGGAAAAAAAGATCATTATTTTCAAAAAGTAACGGTGGAAAGGAATGGTTTTTTTACGAAAAAGAGAACATTTCCCATCGCCGAACAGGATACGTATATATATTTTTTTTTTCACATTTCCTCTGAATAGAAAAAAAAATTCAGTGATTTCAGTGTCCCAAAGGTATAGTTATGCATTGTGCACTCTTTGAATATTGTGCTCTTTTTTTTTCACTAGTACCTTTATATTTCACGCATACATTCACTTATCGATTGTTTGCTGTACCATCATAAATCCCGGCGAAAAATGATATCTGAAGTTCTAGAAATGACGCAATAGACAAATCTAAGTAGAACAAAAATGTTCTCTGTTCCCGTTTATGTATCCTTTACAGATGATCCTTATATATATAGTTTCCTTCACCATTTGAAAAGATATTTTGGAAACATACTTGTTGCATACCAATTTCCAGATTTAAGTTTAAACTTTTATTGGTCGTAACTGGTATATCTAGATCGGGAGTCGGCAAACTCTTAGCTGGGGCGTGCCAAACTAATCTACCGATATGATTCAGGGAGCCACACAGTAAGACATTTGTGAAACAATTCGATTCTCGTGATAATGCATGCAGAATTAGAGAATAGAGGTCAATAATTTACATATTTAAAGTTTTATTATATATTAATTTTGCATCATTTAAAGTATTTCTTTACATAAAAATAAACAGAATAAAATACATAACTATTTCTTCAACAAAATTTTGAAAAATTAAAACTGTACGTAACACACATTATGTATTTTTAAACATATTTATTAAAATCAGAAATAGAAAACGTAAAATATAAGTATTTCTCTTCATTACAATTGAATAAAAAGATAAATAAAAATTTTATTGTGAACCTAGTGCTTACACCGCTCTACTTCCATATCGCAAAATCAAGGTATAATGTGTGACTTTCAGTTTGACACTATTTAGAGCATTTAGTTAAACAATTTTTTTACGAACTCGAAATATTTTTCATGAGAAGAAAGTTTTTTACTTTGACATGCAGAATCAAAAGCAGAAAGCAGAGTACGTGCAATTTTCTCTCTTCGTACAATTAAATCTCTCTCCAGCAATAACATTCAATAATTAACAAAATAGATGTAAATTTATTTTTAGAGTTATCTTTCAGATATTTTCATAATTCCGTAAATGTCCATAATTTTAAAGATGTTCGTCAAATAAAGTCCATTAAGAGGTCTCAGGGGTGTTAAATTTCTCGAGAGGGCTGAAAATATAAATAATTTCCAAACAGGCATAATTCTTTTAAATTTAAATGAAATAACTCGAATATTTTACACATTACTTACAAAGGATTATGGCTTCAAAAAAGTACAAAATGTTTGAAAAATAAGCATAATTTTAAAAGTTATAAGCATATGTGAAAATAAGAAATAATTTTGTAATAAATATTCAATAATTTTTGCGTTGCGCACGCTATTTTCTAAATAGTAGCCTCTGATGTATAAAACTTATAGAATTATAAAATGTATCACTCTTTAAACCCTACACCATTTAAGAATAATATATCTTTTGTATTTCAAAATACTTAAAAAATGAAATTTTTTAAAAAAAAATTTCTGATTTTTTTTTAAATATAATTTATTATTCTATTTATATAAAAATACTACAGCGTAATAAGGATACATTTAACTTAAGAAATCAACTTATTGCTAGTAATTAAAGCTACAATTTTAGAAGATAGCATGCGCAACGTAAAACTTAATTGATATTTCTAATATTTCTTATAGAAATGTTTCTTATTTTCATATGCTTATAATTTTTAAAATTATGATTATATTTTAAACATTTTGTACTTTTCTTAAGCCCTGTTCCGTTATAAATAATGTGTAAAAGATTCGAATTATTTAATATTTATTTCAAAGAATTGTATGTATTTCAAAATTGTTTATATTTTCAGCCCTCAAGAGAAATTGAACACCCCTGAGACCTCTTTATCAATTTCCATCCACTCTAAAATTGACAAATTTGTATAGTGTTGAGTGCCTCTGAGAATCGTACTGCATACCACATGTGGCACACGTGCCATAGGTTGCCGACCATTGACCTAGATCAGGGGTGTCCAACCCGTGGCCCGGGAGGCACATGCGGCCCGCGAGATTCTTTACTACTTTACAAAATTAGACTATTTTGTACAATATTTTTGTTTAACGAGTTTTTTTTTTTCAAAAAAAAAATCTCATAACTGTTATTTTATCACGTTGCTTCTGTTACTGCAGTGTTTCTCAAACTGTGGGGCGCGCTCCCTAGGGGGCATGATAACCCAACAAGGGGGGGGCGAGTATATCAAAAAGTCGAAAACAAAAGGTTATATTAAGAAAACTATTAATTTACTGAAAGGAATAAAAAAAAATACATTCTGACATAATAAATAATAAAATACTCATTTGCTCTCATATAATACACTTATAAAAGTATTAGTACTGCATAATGTGTTTAATTTAACAGAACTCAGTTAAGAACAAGTTTAATAATTACCAGTAACCCTATATGGGCATGTCAAAAAATTATATACAAAAATTATATACAATGATTTATATAAGTAAAGTTGTAATGTAGCTTTACGTCAAAGTATATTATTATTGAATTTAATACATTGTTATTGCATGGAGAGGGGCGTGATGAAAATTATTATTGAAAATTGGGTCGCAAGCATAGAAAGTTTGAAAATCACTGTGTTCCTGCGAATCTCTTTTTATTTCTTAATTGAAATTTGTTAAACATAAATCGGGCTCAGGTAACATCAATTACAATACGCCAGTGCTTCTCAAACTTTCAATGTTCACGACCCAAATTTCAATCATAATTTTCATGGCGCCCCCTCCATACATTAACAATATATTTAATTCAATAATAACGTACTTTAACGCTAAAGCTACAATACGATTTTAATTATAAACTGTATAAATTATCACGATAAGTATTAAATCTTGCATATAACTTTGTACAAGTCCATGAGGTCTTTAGTAGTTATTAAACTTTTTCCTAACTCAGTAATGTTAAATTAATTATCAAATAAACATTGTGCAGTACTGATGCATTTATAAGTATTATATCAGTGTAAATGTGTATTTTTTATTACATCAGAATGTAATTTGTTTTGTGATTCCATTCAGTAAATTAACATTTTTTCTAAATCTTTTAATTTCGACTTTTCGAAATACTCGCGCCCCCCTAGGGGGGCGCGTCCCACAGATTGAGAAACACTGCAATACGCAAATACACATGCATTGAGATCGACTTGCAAAAACTAAGTGAAAGAGTTGAGAAACAGATATCTCACAAATTAAACATTTGATCATTGAATTATTATTATATTATCTATGTTTGTATACATGAAACACAATGAAAACAATAGTAATATAACAGTCTGTTTAAATTTTCCCTCCAACAAATGTTTGTAATGGTTTCAAATCTAATATAAAGATATATATTTTTATATGCAGCCTGCGAGATTGTAAAATTCATCCGAAGTGGCCAGCGAGGTCATTTGGGTTGGCCACCCCTGATCTAGATAATTCATGATTTGTGCTGATAATTATATCCTTTTTCTATGATTTAAATAACTTATGATTTTTTTTTCAGGAGCGCTTCCGTTCAGAGTTCAAAAGTCGTTTCGATAGGTGCTGCTCCATTTTCCGTTCTCAGACTCCAGAGCAGAAGGCCCTGGACAGTTCCTCCGCCAGATACGCCTGAAGGACCCCCAGACGGAAATTCTCATTTTTATTTTCTGTCTTCTTGAGTGACACTTGAAAATCCTTGCATGAAATTCCGGCGCTTGTTTATATGGCTAAAACAAAGACTGCGCGCATTCACTTGAGTGTTTTTTCCAGTCGGAAGAGAATTTCTTGAAATAAATTTTGAATCTCCTAAAAGTCCTATTTTGGTGCCACTGATACGTGAAGAAAACTGTGAAATCTGAAATCTGTAACTGGATCAATAGAATGCCAGATACATTTCAGTGTGGCATACTTTTCGAGAAAACTATTTCCGTTTTTCTTGCTCGATTCTTATTTCCGTGAAAAGAATCAAGTTACATGAAGCTCAACAAATTTTAAATCTCTTTTCGAAGAATGAATATAAACCTGATTCGTATGGAAAAATAGATATACTAACATTTACTCTGCACAGAAGGGAATATTTCAGTCAATTTACTTCATTACTTATTTAGCATTTTTATCTAAAGGTTCTATGGCATATATTCTTCTCTTAAAAAAAAACAATACTTATGGTTTAAACACATTTTTCAAAGTCAATGTCTATACCTCGTTCGGGAGTCATTTCATCGACAATCGGACGATGATTTTTAAAATTTTCTTATGAAGCTTGTGTGTTGTGCATCTGACAAATGATAAACAGATGGAAGTGAAAACAAAAAAAAAGCGAAGTAGCTGAAAAATATATTAGCTCATTAGTAACCTTCACGACTTTGTCATAAGACGGTACAGGTTATCCGAAAAATCTATTCATAAATAAGAGGGAAACAGCTTTACTTATCAGCGTTCTTTCACTACTGGAGCGAAAAACAAACTGAAGAACAGCACCATCGAATCATACCTAATGCAGAAATATTTGATTCGGCTGGTGTTTCATTTCTGGAAAGATTGCGCTGCATATTCATGTTGCCATTTATTTATTATTTACTTTACACTTTTTACTCATTCCACTGGTGTCTAGCATTCATACATCAACCACCACAAAAATGTACATTGCATTTGAGAACGAAGACCAAGTATACCTTGTCCATCCCATTCTATCCACTGTTTAGGATATATAGTACTTAAAAGATGTCTGACGAAGATTGTGTGACCATATAACAATTGCATTCGTCTCGGAATAAAAATCATCAATGCTTTTCTATCATCTGACCATCTGCTTTAGATCCCTTTCATATGAGTTTTGTGCTGAAGAAGCTAACAGAAGGAGAATACAATGGGGAGCAAATTTTCAACAGAAATTGCTTAGATACCTTCACACTTGATCTACTGGCCCCTGCAGTGAAGCTCTCAAAGGCCACTTTCTCCTCCTAAGTAGTTGACTCAACTAAAAGAATATTGTGGTTGTCACGCGCTCTTCACACGGGGCTACTTGGGAAACGAAAGTGGAGAAAGCTTTTTATTGATTTTTTATGACTGAAAAGTCCAGCATTTCCTTTTCAGTCTACTTTGTGTTCCCGTGTGTGAAAGGAATTATCACCACACTTGAGGAGAGGTGACAGAAAATGAGTTGACTGGCACAAAATTTCCTCGTATAATACCATCCTTACATGTATCGTTTCAGACATGCTAGAGCTGAACTATGGCTGAGTCATCCTGTTATCTTCTATCCTTTCTATGTTGTGAAGTGGATTCACGGACATATTGTACATAGTATTTGAATTCAAAACAAAGTTGTTTATTTACTTTAATTTATTACAAGGCTTTTCTGACATTTCCAAGCATGAAAATGGATAGAATCAAATCCTTCAAGAAAAATCAAAACATTCTAGTCAGAGTCTTTTCGTTAAATCGAAATTTCTCTTCGTCGAAATAAAAACATTCTGTGTCTTCTTTTTAAAAATCAATTTTTGTAACTATTTATTTTCTCTCCAAGTTTCTGTTCTCGTTTGAGCAAAGCTCTTTGTAATCAAACGTACATTCTTGCATGTGTGTGCATGTCATAAAATGTAAAAATATTGTTATAAATAAACTACTTGAAAGAATGCGATTTGAATAAAATCATTTTGAACATTTTCTGTTCCGAGAATATGGCTGATTTACATTAAAATGTACTGTGATTAGTTTTCATTTTTTTTTTGTTTTTTCGAAATTCTTGGAGAAAAGGATTAATTTAACAAAAAATATTGGGACATATTATAATTCTAATTAACCCAGAAAGAAGAGACTAAGTATAATCTATGCTACTCACTTTTAAAACACTTTAATAAAAAATTTAACCATATTTCCAGGAAAACAGTCATTAATTAATTTGTATTCCAAAAGAAAATTTTCAAAAACATAACACTATTTCATACCTTTAAAAATCTTGATGAATAGAATTTCAAAAGCACATACTGTCTTGGTAAACTTAACCCAATTATGAAATTTTAAACAAAATAAAAATTGTGGTGAAGAGCAAAAAAAAAAAAAAAATAATTAGTTTTATTAAAAATCAACCCCCGGGAATAAAATTCCGCATCAATTTTTTTATAGAAAAAAAATTCAAGAAGATATCAGGATTATTACATTAGTTGCTAATTTTCTTTTTTTAAATTTATCTGAAAAAAAAAATGTTTGGTTCAAAATAGTTTTTCAGGTTTCATGTAAGAAAAAATTTATCTTTTTCTTAACCGTATCGGATTAGAATTTTTAATTAAAAAAAAATGCATACACAAAACCCTGTAAATTAATTTTTTAGTAACTGTGTTCCCGGATGATTTTGCTATATATTCCTGCTAAAGTATACAGGCCTCCAAACATTAAAGTGCATTATGTATTTTACGCGTTATGCTTCTATAAAACCATTGATAAATTTAGTAAAAAAAAATAACTCTTTCCAAGTATTAAAGAACTGCTTTTTTTAATCTCCAACTTTTAGCTTCGAAACACACTGATTGTCATAAATTATGGAAAAAGCACAAAATTAGTGAATACTCGTGGTAAAGTAAGTGAGTGAGTGAGAACAATACAGCATTATGCAAAATAGTGGCGAAGCAGTCGGAATACGTCATTTGCGATGAGCTTACAAATAAATGCCTCAGAGCAAGACGACTTGTCCGAAATTAGAAATCTGATATGCTCCAGGTATCATTTGACCATAGAACTGCGATGGCAAGATATAGGGAGACTACAGGCAGGACAAAGTCAGATAAAAAAGGCTAAATGTCTGAATGCGAGTCCTTCTGAGATTCACAGACGTTGGCAACCATTTTTAACCACGGACTTGGCATCCAGGAGGTCCAGCCAATGGCGGCCACGCTCTACCAAGAGTGCAGATGATCGATATCTGTCATATATATAGAATAAAGGGAATTGAGAATCGCCTCGTGGCTCAGAAACCCAGTGAAACAACGTTTTATCTCTTGATGCTAAATTTTCTTACAAAAACAATTATGAAAGGATTTTATTACTAGTTGCTTCAAGTAAAGTGGACTAGCTAGTTTCCCCGCAAAGCAAAGATTTTCCTTACAGAATGTGTGGAGTTAGATAAGCAGATATTTATCTAAGGTAAGTATTATGTTGACCAATTTATACTCGTGCCCGTGACATTCTGAGAGAGTGAACTCGTATGTCCTTGTCAAAATAGAATTTTGTCTGGATACAAGGATAGTTATAGAAATTGTACATTAACTCATTAGGAATAAGGCAGAGAAAATACAATGATGGAATCTTAGAATCCCCTTTTCACACAGATTAATAACTTTTCCTATTATAGAATAGTGTGGCGAAAAAATGTCCAACATTTTTTCGATTTCATACAATAGCTCAAACGCATATCCACGCTCAAGCTTAACGTATTCCCCAAATACATATTCCAAATACATATTTTGTATCAACTTCTTTCTAATAAATATAGCATTAGAGATACTAGAGTGCATTATTTCTTAGATCACAGGGATGTACATACTTCTAAATATTTTATCAGCTGTGGCCCAGAGATTTCAGCTCACCATCCGAGATTAATATTAAGCAAACACGAAAGACATTACTGATCGTAATTTACTTAATACGGAGCTCGTTTCCTTTTAAAGCATTTATGCTTACATCTCTGCAATAATTTCTCTCTTTTTTTTACGTCTATTAAAAGAATATTAGTCCAATTCATTATTCATACAAAAATATATCTTCTCTAGAGACCTCTTAGATATGGCATTATATTCCGTACGTCGGTAATTTCAATATTATAAAACAAAAGATGCATTAGTTAACATTAATAACAAATAAAATTTAAGCTAAAATTTTTATGCAGCTCCTGGGATCTCCCTTTTACAATAATTTTACTTTTCAATATCAAAGAAATGCTTCTTTATTTGTTATTTTTAATTTATTTTTATACTCTAGACTAGTTCTTTTTAATTGAAAAAGACTAATTTCGATAAATTATCCAATAATGTTTTAATGTGACATCGCTCATCATTTGAAGGAACTGAATAAAAAATTTTAAGGACACGAACTAATTTTTTCAACGATGTTTGAAAATATTAAAATATTTATGCAAAAACTTGACATCTTTACTAAGAAAAAAAAATAAAATCATGAAATGTTTTCCTCAATTACAAAAGCATTTTCAAAACACAAATTTTTAAAACTCTGTTAGCATTCAAGAAAATGCAATTAAAAAATATTTAATAATCATGCAGGAAAATAAAACAAGTTTTTGAGGAGAGATTCAATCAATTTAAAAGTTTGTAAAATACATTTTTCTTTATTTTATATCCATACAAAACAGAATTTGAAACAATGTAGTTAACCGAATTTATGGTGGCTGGTTATAGATAATTTAGAAATGGAATTAGTTGAATTTCGAAGTAGCGTAATGGGGAAAACAAAATTTGAAGAATTGATTTCTGAAGTTTACGCATGTGAAACTTGGTCCATGTCTCGAACAGATGAGAATATAAGTACTACGAAAAGAAGATTTTAAGATCCATTTTTGGAGGAATTCATGAAAATGGAACATGGGGAAGAAGATCAAATTTAGAGCTCTATCGATCATATAAGGAATCTGACATTGTCAATTTCATCAAAATACAGCGATTTAAATGGGCAGGTCACGTTATCAGAATGAACGAAGACCGCACCACTAAAAAAGTCTTCAATGCTCGACCAATTGGCACACGAAGAAAGGGTAGGCCAAATCTAAGATGGATTGATGACCTAGAAAAAGATCTCTAGTTTTAAGAACTAGGAATTTAAGAACACTTACAGGAAGGATCTGGCCTGGAAAAGGCTTCTTGAGAAGGCCAAGGCCCATCCTGGGCTGTCGTGCTACTGAGGAAGGAAGGAAGGGATTTCTGAAGTAGACTACGTGAAAGTAATGCGGATAATATTGATCCCACGTAAAAATTGAAAATATTATATTAAACGTATGCGATTTAACAAATTTTATATCAATGAAAAAAAACTAATTAAAGCTCTTTTAACGATGTTTGGGTTCACATATTCGGGTGAAAAATTGTTTTCTTCAATGAACTTTGTAAATACGAAATATGAACGTAATATTAAAAAAACTATCAGAAAACAAAAACCAACAGATTTCTCATTAAATGCTTTATAATCGATTTTACTACACATGTATATACTAATAAATAATATTTCAAAATATATATTGTATGTAATTTTCGATACACCTTGTTTATTCAAACACTTAAGAATTTCTTACCCCACTAAAAAATTTTAAATTGTCAAACCCAGCCCATTTTTACCAGTTAAGGTATCCGACTACGTTCGGAACCGTGATTTTGCAAAAGCGTGTAAATGGATAATATTTATGATATTTAGTGTCACTTACATTAGAATATATGAATAAAATTGTTTTAAGGACATTATGTCATAAAAGAATTATTTAAATACAATATTTTCGCAAAAAAATTAACTTAGAATAACCTTTTTCCCAAATGTTCTCCTTTCGTAAAAAATGCTTCTATTGTATTAATATTTTGCCTGTATTCCGCTCAGACCTCTGTATAGAGGCTCAACTAGTATTTTTGAAATGCATAACTCGGAAGTCGGTTTATCCATGTTTTACGAAAACAGAAGGGAGAAATTTTAAGAAAATACGCCGATAATTATTTCAAATGGTTGTAACTCTGAAAATAATTTGAATTTTTCAAAAATCATAGTTGAGCCTCTGTACAGAGGTCTGAGCTATACACAGACAAAATATTAGTACAATAGAAGCATTTTTTACAAAAGGAGAACATTTGGAAAAAAGGTTATTCTAAGTTAATTTTTTGTCAAAATATTGTATTTAAATAAATTTTTTTTGTCATAATGTCCTTAAAACAATTTGATACATGCATTCTAATCTAAGTGACACTAAACATCATGAAAATTATACATTTATGCGTTTTTTTAAAATCATGGTTCCCCCGAACGTAGTCGGATACCTTAAGCTAATTGAATTTAAAAAATGTTAAGTTTTAAAGATGCTCAGTTAAAAATTTTAAAACTTAACTCTGATGCAAATAGATATTAGTGACCCAGGAGCTTGTACGAAAAAAGTATGAACAAAATTTGACCCACGTCTCAAAAAAGTTCTCCGTCCCTACTCTAGACCAGGGATAGCGGACCAATGGCATGCGACACAATATTTTGGGCACTCCACGGATCAAAACAGTTTGTATTTTAGTCCAAAATAACAAAGTTCACTATGAAGTATTACGATCAAACTTCGAGTGATTGGATGTGATGCGGCGGGGAGCACACGCGTTTGTTATTTTTTCTTGCTTTAATTACCTCCTGGACTGCAATTGCTAACGATGCGAAGTTTGTCAACGCATTCATTGACACAACCGTATTTTAAAGTTTATTTGTGTTATATTTACGATTTCTAACCATAATTTAACATCGTTAGTTCAGCCAAAATAAATAAAAAGTGCAAGATAGTAAGTGTAATGGAGGATTTCAAACTTGGTGGACCGAGAAACGTGGTATGATTCTTTTAACTGTCATGCCCGAGTTAATCTCGGGCACAGCACTGGTGTTCGAAAATGTCCCACCCGAGTAGGGGTAATTTTGTTTTACCCGAATACATATCGGGAGACGTTTATTTCGGCTTCATATCTTTGTCAAACCCGACTGATTCTCGGGAAAAGTTAATGTGCGCTCAATTCAATAGATGGCAGCACTTTACTGAAGACTTCAAAGGTTAGAGGTTAGAAGTTCTTTGGTTCAAAGTGGGCGGGATCTTTTTGCAATAAAAAAATTTGACAAATTGTGTACCCAAATCATCAAAATAACTTGACCGTTAAAGGGTCAATAAAGACGACAAAGCGATGTGTGTTTTATGTTATAGAACAGTTGCATATAGAACATCGTCTGTAAAACGGATTCCATATGAAGAAGTTGTCATGCTGTTTTAACTATATTTTCATCTACCTATCATTATTTTCAGAAATGAATAACCTTAAAAACTCGCTTAAAAACTGTTTGGCAGATGACTCTAGTTCAGCATGCATTCTGCTAAAAGTAATTTTACAATCCTGATATAAGTTATTTGTCATCTATACTCGTAATCTTCAACAACAGGAGTCACACTAATGTTACTTTAATTTTAATTACACGTTTTACAAAAATATTTACAACGATACAGTACACAAAATATATTTTTTCGTAGTAAATAAAGTTTTGAGTTGTGTTAGTATTTAGTGTTTTATTATTTTTCCAATAACCACAAATCAAAATTATTTGACGCTACGTCAATACCTCATCAAACATTTCTTTAGAAAAATATGGCACGTTGATCCATAAAGGTTCGCCTCCCCTGCTCTAGACTATGGGTCGGCAACTTTATAGCTGTGGTGTGCCAAACCAATACACCAATATGATTCAGCGTACCACGCAGTAAGAAATATTTAAAACAATTCTTTTCTCTCGGCAATGCATTCTGAATTAGGAAATAGAGAACAAAAATACAGATTTAGAGTTTCTCCTTATATATTGATTATGCTTTATTTAAAGATGTTTATTAACATAAAAATAAACAGCGTAAAATATAATTATTTTTTCAAAATAAATAAAGAAAAAATAGAATTATATATATATATATAATTTATCTTTTAAGAATATTTATATAAATAAGAAATAAACAACAAAAAATATAAAGGTTCATGCAATATTGTAAATAAAAATTAAAATTTTAATGTGAACCTTGTCCCTGCAAAGCTCTACTTAATATTGCAATATCAGGGGTATAATTTGTCACTTTCAGTTTGACACATGGTTCTGAATGTACAGTTGTTAAACAACTTCTTTGTTAGGGCTTATGTATGCCACTAGATGGCGCTATTTAATTGATAAGGTGTGTATTATTGTTTACCGGAGAGAATGTAAAGAATTAAAATTTGATGGAGGCTGTACGGGGGCCATTCTCCCTATGTTAGCGATGTTATTCGAATAAACCACATTTGAAAAGACATCAAATTTTTTTGTGGACTCAAAATACACTTAATATGAGAAAGGATTTACTCACATAGGTACTATATTGTTCGAATTAATTGAGACAAACGAGAATAAACGATTTTTTTCTAAAACCTTAGCTTTTAATTATTACATATATTAAGAGTAGACTGAAAATCCTTTATATTAGTACGAGTATATCCTATTTTAGTAGAAATGACCTCTTGGACACGTTTTGACATTGACTCCGCTAGTGTAGGGTGCATGTTCTTGACTTTATCATCGAGGAATTATACATGTACATCAATTTTTTTCATTTGTTGAGCAATTCGTCTTAGCTTAACGATTCTTGAAAATTGCCATAAGTTCTCAATAGGATTTAGGTCTGATGAATTGTACGACCAAGCTACCTAATGGTGACTAGTCTAATTAAATGCTTTTATTTTATTTTCCCACATAAGACTCTAGACTAATTTCGAATTGTGACAAAGAGCAAAGTGATGTTGAAATGTTCCGTCAAATGTTTCCATGAATTGAGCAATCCTACTGCGTAGTATTTCTATGAAAGAGACAGAATTCATCACGCTTTTAAGAGGAACTAAGCTTTTAGTGCCATTTATTGTGAAAGAACCCCAAACATCTCTTTAGAAGGGTATTTTACAGTCTGTTGGAAATTGTCTGGTAGCAGAGTTTCGCCTTCACTTAGTCTTTACTGCACTTTATTTGCATCCCAACACAAATAAATGTGTTTCCTCACTGAACATTGCCTCATTCTAGTCGGAAAGAGTCGAAAATCGGTATTTCTGGCCCATGCTAAACATTTCCCCATCATTTTCCGAGTTATAAATTGTTTTTTTTTCCTCGGGCTTGTTGCCTTGCGACCAACTTCCAGAAGAGTTTTGCGTACAATTGAAGTACTCAATTCAACACCATAGCCTAATAAATCCTTTTGAAGGCCCGTGCTTGTATTTATTTAGCTATTTCTTATCAGAATTTTATCAGTTCTTAAAGAAAATTACCGTTTACCCACACTTTCATTTTCTTTTCGAAGAGGATGTTCCAAAATCTTGAAATGTTCTTAAATTCTTGAAATACTTGATTTGCCAATACCGACCGTCATACTTAGAAGTTGCCACAGTCATAGAAGTGTGTTCATTAAGAGCGTTTATTTTAGAACGCTTCTCTCTCTCTCTCTCTTCGGAGTAATATCCATCTTTCAACAAGCAAAATCAATACGTATTACACCAGTGCTTCTCAAACTGTCAATATTCGCGACCCAATATTCAATCAAAATTTTTATTGTATCAATATATTGAATTCAATAATACTATAGTTTGGCACTAAAGCTACAATACGACTTTAGCCACCGGTGTATATAAACATCTCGGTTAACCAAAGCATTAACTTTCTGGACGTATATATACGTCTTTCCGAAGTACGATCTTTTCTGTACACTACTGCCCATAAAATTATTCC
>BMAV01024515.1:62598-78568 GCA_019973955.1 Trichonephila inaurata madagascariensis
CCCCCACCCTCCATACAATATCAATATATTGAATTCAATAATACTATAGTTTGACACTAAAGCTACAATACGACTTTAGCCACCGGTGTATATAAACGTCTCGGTCAACCAAAGCATTAACTTTTTGGACGTATATATACGTCTTTCCGACGTACGATCTTTTCTGTACACTACTGCCCATAAAATTATTCCGAAGGCTTTGGAATGCTATTAACAGTGTTTGTGAAGGATTTGCTTATTTATTCCTTTTCTCCGCCCTCCCCCCCAAAAAAAACATCACATGTGAGCATCTACGTGGAAAACAGTGAGTGGCATTGGGGAGCGAATCGCGTAACTTTTAATTCGGCAATTAAGGGATTAATAATAAACCATACAAATTATCAAGATAAGTTTTAATACATATCACCCATAAGGTCGCTGGTAATTATCAAACTTGTTGTTAACTCTTAGTATTGTTAAATTAATAATAAAATACATTGTATAGATTGATACATTCATACGTGTATTGTATCAGTGTAAATGTGTATTTTATTTTTTATTATGCCAGACTGAATTTTGTTTGCTACTTACAATAAATTAATAATTTTTTAAAATAATCTTTTGTTTCCGACTTTTTAATATGCTCGCAACCCCCAGTTTGAGAAACTCTGTATTACACAGAACGCCAAATTCTAACCACCAGCTGTTGCACAGAAATGCCCACAATTGAGCTATCGATATATTAAAACCATTCAAATGAGTAAATTATAGTCAAAATCACGCGCGTCGATCCTTCATCCTACCTCTGGGCAGATATAAACGATTTGATGCGGTTCGGGACATCGCTGATAATCACATACCAACTCAGACAAGAAAAATACGTTTGTCCCAATTAATTCGAACAGTACAGTGTGTGGAACAGAAAACAGATCATATGCTATTTTTTTCAAACTAAATCGCTCCAGCAATAACGTACAATACTTTAAAATAGCCGCGTTGTCGACTTATCCAAAGATTAACCTTCCAGATCTTTTCATAATTCCGTAAATTTTAACTTAGTGGCATGACAGCTCATGATGGCCAAGGCCTACTGTGCCCAACTTAGTATATGTGACCACGGACCCTGAGGTGCATGAGCAGATGTTCCGGTCAGTCTGACGCGAAAGCCGCCAGTGTTAAGTTCCCAAGCAAGCTGAATACTAATTTTATCAACCCATTGAAGGGATAAAAGGCTGAGTCAACTTTGCCCAGCCCGGGGTTTGAACTTCGAACCTGTGGTGTGGTAGCGCGATGCACTAACCACTCAGCTATTGAACTTCCCTCCGTAAATTTGGCTGTCAATAAATCTGAAGACTTTTTTTTCTCAAGACGCAGCAAGGTGTGATGCCTCATTTTAAAAAGTATTACACAATCGCTTTGATTTGAGAGAATTGTTTCAGATGGTTCATATTTAAATAGGGGTGTTTTTTTTACATCAGTAGCACAAGCTACACGCAAGCAGATTCAGCAGAGCTGTTTTATGGCAAGAATTGAAGGTAAGAATAGTTTTTCATGCGTGAGACACAGAGTGGAGAAGCAGAGGTATTTCATTTGATCTCGTAACTTTGTAGAGTGCCACTGAGAAATACTCCGCGTATCGCATGTGGCACTCGTGTCATAGGGAGCCATATCAAAGAGCCATCTATATGCATAACGCCTACGCGAGCGTAGAAAACACGAGGAAAGGGGGGGTAGCGGTACAGTAGCGGTCATAATCAAGACTGTCCAGCTTCAAATAATATTTTTATACTATATAAATAAAGTTTTACTGGTGGTCGAGTTAGTATTCTATTTTGCCGGCTGGGTGGCATAGCTGGTTTGTCACTGGCCTTCTGCACCAAAGGTTGCGGGTTCGATCCCGGCCCAAGTTGATAGATTTAAACGGGGCAGAAAAGCGACAACATCCTTGTCGTAGGGTTATGCGGCAGATCCGTTGAGTGCCTGTTTGACTTGGGTGCTCTCAGCAAAATCAATTTCATAGAACAAGTTCGCATATGGTCAGAGCTCAGGTGCCTCCCTCTAGGAAGGAAACTGGGCATCAAAATTACTTGAGGCAATTCTTTTTGCCTATATTGTGCCAAAATAAAAAGTGATACCAGTTCCTGGGCAATGTACTAGGTCTGCAATGACAAAAATACCAATCTACAACCCCGTTGGAAAAAAAAGGTTTTACTCGAATAATTTTTTTTTCCTTCCAAAACCAAGAACTAAGATATTTCTTTTCTTTGTCTCAAAGCAAGAACAACCATTGTCAAAATATCATACTTCTGGAAACTAAGCTTTTAAGCTCACTGAAAAAAAAAATGTCCTTACAGATAATACCATAAGCACACTTTAGAACAAAGTTTCCTGTGTTTACACTAATAATTAAAAAAGATTGATTGTTTTTTGTTACACAAAAGTCACATTTCAGTATTTAAGCATAGTATTGAATACGTTACGTGTTTTTGTCACGTTTCTTGGGGGCTTAAATATACCACTTGTTCCTTCATGCATATAAGTAAACATTGCTAGAAATCACGAAAAGTGGTGTTTTCTTATAACAGCATTTTTACCAATAAAATGAAATGTTTCTGCTTTAGAACTACTTATACTTTCACTAATTATTAAAGAACTCTGTTAATGGAAAATAATACTGAAGTAATTGTATAAAGCAAGTCAAATGTTTAAATTACACAGGTAATAACACAGGTAAATATTTTCGATAAATAATTTAAAGGAAGAGGTGAAGAAGAAATTAGGATTTTTAGTAGATATAACGATTTTTTTTACTAATACATAAAAGCAAGTCTTAAAAGCTGCGGTTTGCCGACTCCTGGCTCTCTAGAATATTCTAAATTTTTTTCCTATTCCAATATATTTGGATGTAAATAAAACTAATTTCATTGAATCAGCAAAACATATTTCTCTCTTTCCTTCATATCTGCACGCAGAGAACAGTCAATTAATTACAATGTCTATTCCAAAGCTTCTGCTTTGAAGGTATTTTAAATAGAGAATTCGAGTTTAAGACGACTGACTACAAAATTTTAGAACAAAATAATGGCATAAAAGCTAAAAGCGTTACTAAATAAAAGCTTTTATCGTTATTTTTTTTTTCTTTTTTCCTCTTTAAAATTTTTGCACTATACTTCGGGTGTATATAAGTGCCATTATGGTATTCTGACCTTTTAAATAAGAATGTGCTCTTGAAAGCATAAAGTGAAAAAAAAAATTCATCTCTCTCTCTCGATCGATGATTCAGCTTTTAAAAAGAACTTTGAATTTTTAAAATTCTAAGATTTACATTTATCTGATATGTTAAAATAGCGTTTAGGAAATTTCCGAAGTATTGCTTTCACTAATTGAATTAGTTTCAGTAGATAAAAGAATAATTTTTCTTTTCAGTTCTTCTGGAGCAAATACAGTGGAATATATGTGAGCCGTTTTCTTTGAAAATGGTGTAAGTCTAGTTTATATGATATGGAGATATTTCACACACAAACACTTTCAAAGTAATTATATTTTTAAATCATTAACTACGTAAATTTATATTGACAAAATGATGAAAGTTTAAGGATTTTTTGGGAAACTGTTCATAGTAAAAATCTAAGTTAATTATAACATTGAATGCAATCTGCTAAATTTTGTCAAAAATGGACTTACACCACTTTCAAAGAAAATGGCTCATATATGTATTAAAATACTCAGTCGTGCCATAAGTTTGAATATAGATATTTGTTTATTTCTAATGCGGCTGCGTATTGGTGTTTTACAATCACAGGCCTAGTACAATCCCCAGGAGCTGGTATATTTCTTTCAGTGCGGCACCCTATAGGTGTAATACCAATCTCCATAGTTAATTTTGGTGCCCAGTTTTCTCCCTAGAGGGAGGCTCCTGAGCTCTGAAAATGCAAAACTGTCCAGAGGAATTTAATTTTACAAAGAACACCCAAGCCAAATAGGCACTCAATGTATCTTTTACATGCCGCATAATCATGCGACATGGATGCTATCCATCTTCCGCATTTTTAAAATCCACCGACTTTAGCCGGTGTCGAAACCACAAATTTGGGTGTTCAAGGCCAGTAACAAACCAACTACGACACCCGGTCGGATTAATACAAATATAAAGGTGTTAAAATTAATAACTTTCTAATGAAACGTAAAACTACATCTTCAAAGTTTTGATTTGAATTTATTTTTTATTTTTAATGAGTTTATTTCCTTTATAGAAGTTGATCCCATTTTGACTGCAAAGGCCTTTAAGTATTCTCTTTGGGATCTAATTTTCTACCTCCATTAAAATATTGATCGCTGCTTTTCTGTAACAGCGTTTAAGATTGTTCTAATTGAGACGCCATTTTTGGCACATCTTCGTTTCCAATACTGATTACAATTTCTAGTCTAGTGGATTTAAATCCCAACGGATGGAAGGCCAATCTTTGTTTTCTATGAAATCAGGCAAATTATTTTTCAAACATCTCTGGATCGTCTTCGCCTTATGAACGGCTGCGGTAGCCGAGTGGTATAGGTATCGGACCGTGGCTTGCATTGTCACGAGTTCGAGCCCAGTACCACTGAAGACCCGCCGTGTAGGGCAGCGATGCACGTTAAATCTGTCGAGAGCTGAAACGTCCTCCCGTTGGTGTGGTGTGGTAGTTAGGAGAGGGGGTGCCAGCTCAGGTGTCGTCCACGTCACTTGACCATGGTTCAAAATTACGTGGTCCGTCTCCAAAAGCCCTCGTGTTGCTGAACAGTGCGACATTAATATTCAATCAATCAATCAATCCGCCTTATGAACAGTAGGAGTCCAGTTGAAAGGTCCACTCGTTTCCGTTGGACACACAGTTTTACATTCAGGACTTTCACTATTGGTTCTAAGAGAAAGTCTTGATAACTTTTGGTTGACCGATAGTTTCTTTTTCACAGTCGGCTAGGGGGCGTGGTAGGTTTGTCGCTGGCCTTCTGCACCCAAGGGGGCTGCGGTAGCCCAGTGGTCAAGGTATTGGATCATGGCAGGCTTGTCATGAGTTAAGAGTCCAGTACCACTTAAGACCAGGTCAGCGATGCACGTTAAATCTGTCGAGAGCTGAAATGGCCTCCCGCTGGTGTGGTAGTTAGGAGAAGGGGTGTCAACTGAGGTGTCATCCGCGTCACTTGACCATGGTTAAAAATTAGGTGGTTCGTCAAAAGCCCGCGTGTAGCTTAACAGGGCGACGTTAATATTCACTCACTCTGCACCCAAGGTTCGAGCCCGGCCCAAATCGGTGGATTTTCGTGATGCAGAAAATTGACAGCGGCCATGTCATATGATTATACGGCATATTAAAGATCTCTAGAATATCTGTTTTGCCATGGCACTCTCGGCGAAATTAAATCCTAGTACAGGTTCGCATCATCATAGCTCAGGAGCCTCCCTCTAGGGAGGAAACTGGGCGTCAAAATTACTTGCGGTAATTGATATCGCCTATATCGTGCCGCACTAAAGAGTGTTACCAGCTCCTGGGGAATGTACTAGGTCTAAAATGGTAAATTACCAATCCGCAGCCCTATTGGATGATAAAAAAAAATTTTTTTTTAAACTTATTTCTCACAAAAATGAATCTCTAAGACGCCAATCACACCAATCAACCACCAAACCATCACGGGAGCCGAATGATGAGCTCGCTCTTTGTATGCCTTTTTTATTTTCGTTAGCTTCTTGGGCAATTCTTTGTATGTAAGGTCATACTTGGTGGTTAAAAGTTTCTCCAACGTCTCAAAAGTTTTCTCGGCGTTAAATAGAATTCTTCTGCGGCCGTTATGAGCATCTCGCCAAGATAGTGTTTTTACCTTTTATTTTTCGATAACCTCTTAATTTAAGGTCTTCATTTACTATGTGTCACGCTATTTTTTTGACACGTTCAAATGCTTTATAAGAAGAATCTTCTTTGAACAAGGAAAAGGAGGTATTCTCCCCCTGACTAATTTGACAATTTGACTGGTCCTCTCACCAATCGCGGATGACTTTTTCGACTACGATTTGGAATGCCGTTTCAGAAAATCTATTAATAGTTCAATAAAGGAATAAACTTTGATGTGCGAGGTAGGATTCGATACTTCCCAGACTGTGTGAGTCTATAACTTAAAAAATATTACTAATTAAATTGATAAGACACATCCTCCCTCAAAGTAAGACCCTTCAGCAACAAAAGACGTTTACCATAACTTGGAAAGCCTCTCGAAACTTTTCTGTAATCCCTTTTTAGCCATGTCCGTTAATTCAGCCTGCGATACACTTTTAACTTCATCCGCAAATAGAAATCGATGACGTGGAGATTGCGGTGTTTCCAAGTTGCCGATGCTCTTTCGGATTGCGGGTCGTATAAAAAAGACACCATTTCTCGTATCCAGTAACAACTCTGACGAGTAGGAAAGGACTTTTTTTTGGTCAACAGTCGAGATCGAGTTTCCTGCCATTCCCATTCGAATTGCCTTTTGGTCTCCGTTTAACATGCCGAGAACGCTGAGTTAACACACCCTAGGCCAGTATCCGTTCGCATGTGGCCTCGGATATCCCAACTGATCCTGCTATTGGGCTATAGAATGTGTTCACTGGCGTAGGGTATCAAAATTTCTTGAGGGCCCTTTTTTAAGCTCCTTAATAGCTTAGGATATTTAGCTTGGGGGCCCTGTATCATTAATATGGTGGTAGTTACACCCTTGTGAGCGTGTTTGAAGCCTCTTACGTACCGCCGCAGAAACTTTTTCGCCGTTCTCTGCGGGCGTCCAGAGCGTCTGTCGTCTACGACCCTTTCCCTGCTTTGTCTGAAACGCCGATGCCACACAAAAGCTTGCTTTCACGGTAATGTATCACGGCCGTATACGTGGTTGAATATTTCGTAAGTCTCCGTGGTACTCTTTCCCAAGCGAACATAAATTTTGATTTTCATTCCCTGCTCAACAAACGTTATTTCTTTCAATCGCCTGTTACTAAATGCAGCCACCTACAAAATAAAATCCCGTGGCAAGTCACCGACCACGTGATTTGGGTGAGTGAGTGATTAGTTAAGTCGCACTGTTCAGCTACACGAGTGCTTTTGGCTACGGACCACGAAATTTTGAACCACGGCCAAATGACGTGAACGACACCTAAACTGGCACCCCCTCTCCTAACTACCACACCCCACCAACGGAAGAACGTTTCAGCTCTCGACCGATTTAACATGCATCGCTCCCCTACACGGCTGGTCTATAGTGGTACTGGGCTCGAACTCGTGACAAGGCCAGCCACGATCCGATACCTTGGCCACTCGGCTACCGCGGCCACCACGTGAATTGGAACAACCCCATTTTTGGATAAGGGGAAGGATGCATTAACACATAAATTTTATCATAGTCACTCTATTGTAAAATTTTTTTACATTACAGCCTTAGTCCGAAAAGTTTTGAATCCTATTACTTATAAATATTAAAGAACCTTAAAAATTTTCTGATGGGCTATCCTTTTTTTGATGCATAGAAATATCTGCTGCACGCCTGTACAAATTGTTAAAGTACTGACTGATTTCGAACAATTTGCGTGAAAGACTACAATCTTTTAAAAAATATTGCAGATTATCTCGAACGACGAAATTTAAAATAGACTCCTACATTTGAGTCACGGCAGACAATCTCAAAAATTGTTGTATCACACACACAGAACTAATGAAGTAACTATATAAAAACTGTTTCGTACGCAAGAGGATTTTTGTTGTATGCATGAAAGCTCTACCTTTCGTCAACAAAAATTAATTTAAACACGTTCTTGGCCATACTTGTTCAATTTTTATCTTCCCACCAACGCGAGAGATAAGAGTTATTCAATAATTTTACAAGAAATAATAAATAAATATAAAATTATAAATTTCGTTATAGGATAGGTAAAGCTCTTGAAATGAAAGAAGATTTTTGTAATAACATTGTAAGGATGTGAGTAATATCTCAAGGGAAATTATACTTTTGAAATAATGTCGTCGGTGAACCTATCACATTTTTTTTTCCTCATAAAAAATTCTCAGAATTTTTTTCGCAGTCTAACCTGTTTAAATAAATTGCGAGCATTCAAGAAACTGAATAGTTAATATGTTTACAAGTCTGATACAGTCAAGGATTCAGTGAATGTCAGAGCGCGTTAATGAAAAGCGAACAAATCAAAATAGTGCTAAAAAGAGCCAGACAGGAAGTTTTTAGAAGGGATGTTTTTTTTATATACTCTTAAATATTTATTTAAACGTAATTTGGGGGAATTTAGCTGAAGCAAAATTAGTTGAACAATTTCCATGATAAATTCTAGGAAATGTATTTATTTCGCAACTTTTTGCTGACAAGTTAAAAACTTTTCTTCCATATACAGTAAGGGGAAAAAATCTTAACACCAATAAAAAATTATTCTAGACTAATGAAATCTTGGCAATACTTTTGTTTGGGTAACATATTAAATTGATCAGTTTCTCGATCGCAGGATGATGGAAACACGAGAAGACCCATTTCAAATGACGTTTTTCAATTTAAAGTCGCACTGTGCCAACTAAAACTGTTTCAGCCGGCGCATACGGGAACGCGTGAGTGAGTGAATATTAACGTCGCACTGTTCAGCTACAGGAGGGCTTTTGGCGACGGACCACGTCATTTTGAACCATGGTCAAGTGATGTGGACGACACATGAGCTGGTACTCCCCTCTCCTAACTACCACATCACACTAACGGGAGGACGTTTCAGCTCTCGACAGATTTAACGTGCATCGCTGCCCTACACGGCGGGTTTTTAGAGGTACTGGGCTCGAACTCATGACATGCCTGCCATGATCCGATACCTTGACCACTGGGCTACCGCAGCCCGACCAATTTCAAAAGTGAAATGATAGCACATTAATAACCGTTGTAACAGCCAGAGTTTTGAAATTAAGTTTGCAAACCTGCAGACTCGTTGGTTGCAGGTGATCTCCTGGCCTATTTCTGACAAACACACGATCATCATTGGCACCAAGTCAGAATCGACTTTCACAAGAAAACACAAAAGACCTCCCCTCTCTGTCCTCTAATGAGCTTAAATTTGACACCACTGACGTCGCAAACGGCAATGGTTTGGACGCAGCGGAATGCACTCTACAGCGTCTCAGGATCAGAACTGTCCTTGAAACAGACGATTTGTAACAGCTCGTTGTGTCACTGTGCTGTCTATCGCAGCTCAAACTTCTCCTGTATACACAGTATGTTTTACAATTATACTTGAGCTCGAAGGTCGTCGTTATCAGTAGTACCACGTGGTGGGCAAGGAAGCATTATATTATATTAATCACTGATTCCAACAGTCATGCACAGTGGATGCATGCCTGCCAAGTTTTATTGCAATATCACTAAAAGAAAATCATTCTTCTCGTAACTTTATGACAGTTCAAACTCAGTGAGCTGTTTATAATGGCTTGTCTTCTTAAGGGATTCGTGGCAAACATCAACTTACTACATCAAATTTCCACAATAAATAATAGTGAGTGTTTAAAGCAAGTTTGGTTTTCATGTGCTACAAAGTAGGGCTGTTGAGGTCGTTGCATAGACCGGATGACCCCTGTGAAAAGTTGCTTTTGGGCGACATTGACATGCTCGTTGATAGGAACTTTGCTAGGTTAATGTAAGTGTGAGGGAATCCAAGAGAATCTGGCAGTCAATTGGAGAGAGAGAGTCCATCGGAATACCTTGGGGCGTCGTAGAGTGTTGAGGCGTTGAGTATCTGTGGAAGTCCTTGGTTTTCCCTTTTCGAGTTTTTCAAAATATCGAATACGTCACGCCCACAAAAGCGACACGTGAGGCAGAATCCTTTCTGTTTGGACGCAGCCGGGATTACTATCCGGTTATTGGTCCTAATCACCCCTCACGCGGTGGATTTTAAAGCCGGAGATTGACCTGGAAATAGTGCCGGTCACCTCTCTCTGTCGGATGGATAAAAGGAGATCAAAAATTGACTTGCCTTAGAACGTAAGCCTCGTAGTGTCCGACCTTGGATACTTTCTCACTCTAAACTACGTGACCGCTGTGACGTCACTAGTTCCTAAACAGGAAATGGGTCCGTTGGCAGAGTCCGCCTCACGTGTTCGTAGTGGCGCTGCTAGCACTTATTTATGCGTCTGGCTCAAAATTAGAACAGATGTCAACTTTCAGAAGTATAATCACATTTACCAAGTTTCGTTTATCTACCACATAAATCCTTCTTGATGTTGGGATTTTTTCTCCATAAGTGTATATGGTTTATAAGAATATAGGGTTTGTATTTCACATATTGTTTGATTTTTGAATCTTACGGTATCCGACTAGGTTCGAAACCTAGATCCAAACGAATATTTCTTTTAATATTTCGTGTCACTTAGATTAGAATGCACGTATAAAATGGTTTTAATGATATTATACAATAAAAAATTATTTAAAGGTAATATTTTGGCAAAAATAAACTTAGAATTACATATTTTCAAAATATTCTCCTTTTATGAAAAATGCTTCTATAATAATAATAATAGTTGGCTTATATATAGCCTCAGACTTCCCCAGGGAGAATGAACTAGGATTTTTGAAACATTCACATGTTTAGAGTTATTACCAATTGAAATAATTACTGGTGTTTTTTTTGTTAAAAAAATTTCTCCGTTCTGATATACTAAAATATAGATAAATCCCCTTCTAAGTTATATAATTCAAAAATCTTAGTTCGGGCTCTGTATAGGTCTGCGTTGTATATAGGCAAAGTATTATTATTATAGAAGCATTTTCCATAAAATGAGAATGTTTTGAAAATAGATAATTCTATGTTCCTTTTTTCACTAAATGTTCCATATAAATAATTTTTTATTGTAAAAATAGTTTTAAAACAATTTTATACGTGTATTCTAATCCAAGTAGCACTAAATATTAAAAAAAATATTTGGTTGTGTGCTTTTGCAAAATTGCGGTTCGGAACGTAGTCGGATACCTTAAATGACATATTCACCCCCCCCCCATCCCACCCACACACAACGTATTTTTTTAGGTTAAAAATTCTCTTCAGAAATGTGTTTCTCAGATGAATATTATTTAACATCCTTAAAATAAACTTTTATTTAATGTATTTATATATCAACTAAGACAAAAAAATAACCTTAGGAAATAATAAAAGTTCCTTCTTAGCATGATTAGAGAAAAACGCTACATACTAATCTGCCAACTACAATATCTGTAATCTTGCCATTTTGGGAGTACATTTTTTAATAAAAAAAAATTGAGAAAATTGACAATTGCATTCTAGTGAGAGAAAAAGCGCCTCCAACTGTGCAACGTGTGACAGCCTGCTAAATCGAATTATCTTCTGAATTTATGTACCCATCCCCCCCTGAATTAAAGCTCTAGTAGCTTCACATTACAACGATATTTTTCTTTTTTTCCTTTTCTCTGTAACGGTAATTAATTGTGATAAATTCTAACTTAATACATATGATGAGGTGATAAATTTTTTTCGGTTCAATAGAAGACCTGTAAAAGTTTCTAGAGAATGTTCTAATGGAATAATATCTTTGCAACAGACAGAAGGAATATAATATATAGTAAGATCTAGGAATAGTATATTGTAATAACATATAGTAATATCTATAAATAGTATATAGTAATAATATAATCTAATATCTATGAATAGAGTATATAGTAATAATATATGGTAATATCTATGAATAGGATATATAGTAATAATATAAAAAAGTAATATCTATGAATAGTATATAGTAATAATATATAGTAATATCTGTGAATAGTATATAGTAATAATATAAAAAATAATATCTATGAATAGTATATAGTAATAATATAAAAAATAATATCTATTAATAGTATATAGTAATAATATAAAAAAATAATATCTATGAATAGTATATAGTAATAATATATAGTAATATCTATGAATGGTATATAGTAATATCTGTGAATAGAGTATATAGTGTAATAATATATAGTAATATCCAAGAAATATTCCAAGATTATGCATAAACACAATTCTTCATTATATATCATACATCTTTAATTTTTAAAAGCTAATTTAGAACGTAAAAAATTGTATTGTATTTCTATAAGTAATTCAGTCCAAAAATTAATCTAGATTTATTCACTGTAATATAATTACAACTCGTGGTGACTCAATAGACCTATCGTATAGAGGAGATGGTGCAAGTTAAATTTGTCGAGACTATAAGGCCTCACGTTGGTGTTATGTAGAAGTTTGGAGAGGCTATCAACTGGTATGTCGTCCACGTCATATGATCGCTGCTCAAAATTATGAGGTTCAACATCAGTAGCCATGCGTTGCTTCAGAGCGCTACATGCAATAGACATCCAATCAAACAATCAAAAATTCGTGCATCATATTCTTACTTTTAACTTTACATTTTAAATGGAACTTTTCGAAATTACTTTAAGTTTTCAATCACTCGAAGCAACTTTAGGTATCTGATTATGTTCAGTGCTACGTTTTTTTGAAAAAGCATGTAAATAATAGTTTATTTTTAATATTTAGTATCCAGTTAAATTAGAACATACAATATGAAATTGTTTTAAAAATATTGTTACAGTAAAAAAAATTATTTAAAAGTAAAAAAAATTTTTTGGCGCATTTTCAAAACATTCTCCTTTAGTGAAAAATATTTCTATAATAATATTTTTGCCTGTATTATGGCTGAAACTTCTGCTCCGAGCCTGAACTTCGATTTTTGAAATATTTAATGTGGAAGTGTTGATTTATTCCTATTTTAGTATATCAGAGTAGATAAATTTTAATGCAGAAAACACCAGTTATTTCAATTGATTGTGTGTAACTCTTAAAATAAAATTAATTTTTCAAAACTCTTAGTTCATCCCATGAGCCATGAGTGGCGTGGTTCGTTTGATCGCTGGCCTTCTTCAACCACGGTTGCGGGCTCGATCCCGGTCCAAGTCGGTCGATTTCCATGATGCAGAAAATGTACAGCGACCATGTCGTATGATTGTACGGCGTGTAAAAGATCCCTAGAGTGTCTGTTTGGCTTGGATGCTCTCGGCAAAATTAAAACCTAGTACAGGTTCACATCGTCAGAGCTCAGGTGCCTTCCTAACGGTTTGCATTTTAGTTTAGAAACTATATTTTTACAAGGAACCCCAAACTTGAAAAAATATTTCAAAGATTAAGATGTACATGAGAAACCAGACAAACAAATAGTTATTGAAGGATTTATTTCCCTAACTGATCCTTCAATCAAGGACTTTTCAGTGAAATTTTCTGAGTTCAAAGAATTATTAGAAACGCTCAAGTTTATTATGTATTAAACTGAACTTGCCCCAATTTAATTGGTTGGACATTGAAGAATTTGAAAAGCAACTTAGTGATTTCTAGTCTAGTTCAATAAGCATTCAAAAACGTATTGAAACAAGGAAAAAGTTGGAATTGATTCAAACAGAAAGAGATTAACAAGCACAATAAAAGAAAAAAATACCAATAACAAAATTTTGGAAACATTAAACTCGATTCCAGAAACATTTAACTATTTGAAGAAGCAGGCTCATGCTATTTTAACCAGATTTTCATCGACCTATGCCTACGAGTCATTATTTTCAGAGATGAATAACATTCAAGACTCGCTTAGAAATCATTTGGCAGATGACTCCAATTCAGCATGCATTCTACTAAAAGTAACATCTTACAATCCTAATATAAGTAATTTGTCATCTATAATCTGCAACAACAGAAGTCACACACACTAATGTTACTTAAATTTAATTACACATATAACTGAAACAATTACTATTATACAGTGCAAAATGTATTTTTTCGTAGTAAATAAAAGAGATTTTGTGTTTTTAGTATTTTGCTTCATTATTTTCCCACAATAATCATAATTCAAAATTATTTGAAGGCACGTCTATACCTTATTAAGCATTTCTTTAGAAAAAAAATGGCACGTTGATCCATAAAGGTTTGCCACCCCTGACCTAGAGAAATGAAGATAGGTTGCCACACAGACGGAATAAAAATGTAAACAATTAGAATAAACATTACATTAAAGTACAAGAAAACAAGATTTTTCACTGGTTTGAAAATTATAATAATCCTTCGAAATATTCATGAACCAGGTATATTTGGGAGGTGTCAATAATGTGCACTTTTAAAAGCAAAATGAGTAATTCATACAAACAGACGATTTTTGACAATATGTTAGATTCAGTTATCACATTCCAAGCCGATTTAAAAGTTAAAGGCATGATAATAATCTTATACAAGAATTGTTTTTGAATATTATGCTGAAACATTTTGTAATTGAATTCATTTGTTATATGTTCGAAGGAAAGTTTAAAATTTATCTTACTCTCAGAATTAAATATATTCTTAGCTCTTAGCAAATTGCATTCTAAATTTGCAAGAACTGTTGACTTTTTAACAGGTATATTGGATTGTATCCAGTGTTTCCTCAACAAAAGAGAGAGTTCGTTGACATTTAGCTTGTTCAGGCATACATTGTCTTTTTGAGTATGTAAATATATTCATTTTATACAAATTCAGCTTAAGCTAACAGTTTCAAAAATATATCTAGTCACTAAAAAAATAACGTCTGAACGTTTAATGCCTAGCAAGAATACTTATTTGCATTCACAGCATATTTACATTTCTAGGAAGAATTTGAAGAAAGAGGGATGTTTCTCCATTTTAAAATAGAAAACCGTGATATAATCATATTTGTAACTATTGTTCTACTGCGAAATTCCTGTTATCTGACTAACCAGCTATATCAAATTATTCTGGTACGATACTAACTATTTTTGTTTACGTCTTTTGGAAATTAACTTTTTTGGTTAAAATTGTTTATTTTGTATTGTGTAATCGTATATAAATTTGAATGCTTGAGAATGGGACCAATACAAATTCACATCGTTGATCGTAAATTCCAAAATTTTGCAAAGAACTTCGCTAATATTTCAATTGAATAACAAACATATTTCCGCAAAAAAAATCTGTTCAAATTTATTTTTAGTGATTTTTTTCTAAACCCCCCTAAAAAACATCTCATTCGCGCGTATTCGTGGAAAATTGTGGCATTGGGGAGCGAATCGCGTAACTTTTAAAAGTTAGTTAAGGGATTAATTGTAAACTGTACAAATTATCAAGATAAATGTTTATTTAAGCCCATGCGGTCACTGGTAATTATCAAACTTGTAGTTAATTTAGTATTGTTAAAATAATTATAATATACGTTGTACAGTACTGATACATTTATGAGTGTTATATCAGTGTAAATGTGTATTTTATTTTTTATTGTATCCGAATGTATTTTGTTTATTTACTTTCAGTAAATTAATATTTTTTAAATAATCTTTTGTCTTCGACTTTTCAATATGCTCGCGCCCCTCTCGTAGAGTAAACTCTCCCCCTAAGGCAGCGCCCCACAGTTTGAGAAATACAGTCTTAATCGTAAGAAATTCTACATACCCTCTCACTTAGACAAATTATCATCAAACAAGTATCGGGGGGGGAGGGGATTAGTACCCCCACAGTTCCCCTCTGAGAAGTAGGGTGAATTCAAAAATCAATCAAAATAAAATGCAAATTTTGAAAATAAAATTCTATATACTATCCCCAACCTCCCATTGGAGGTAATGCATTCTGAAAAAACTCTTCAACATTAAATAAAGTTCCATAAACAAATATCTGCATATTTCTTGATTAATTGCGTACTTTTTTTTAACGGACAAATCATCTTAAAATTAAGAACACTCCCTACAGCCTTTTGGAGCTATTGGAGATTCTCAATCCAAAAAATTTTTATTATTTGGATAAAAATAATAAAAACCACCGATTTTCCCCATACTTAACCCATCATTGACAATGGGGAACTAGTATTAAAAATGAAAAGATAAAAAGAAGTTTTCTGAAGAGAAATTCACCAAATCAATCAAAATTTTTCAGAAAATATCT
>BMAV01024515.1:93844-174551 GCA_019973955.1 Trichonephila inaurata madagascariensis
AAATGCACCGCACATATTTTTTTGCTTTCAGGTGAGGTTCTCAAAAGCGGTTGAGCCGTATTTTTTAGAATGCGGCTCGGCCGCTTTTGGGAATCTTGCTTGAAGTCAGAAAAAGCATCTCTGGACTAGCAGAATTTTACGTGCAGACCGCTTGGAGGGTTAATATTGCTAATATTTTTTTAAATGATGAATCATGTACGAGGTGTGACACACACACAAAAAAAAGAAACGAGACTGATCCAATAGGTCATTGTACAGGGTGCGGCAAAAAAAAAAAAACTCCCCTGTTTCAAAAGGCAGTTACAATGATTGATTGATTGAATATTAACGCTGCACTGTTCAGCTACACGAGGGCTTTTGGCGACGGACCACGTAATTTTGAACCATGGTCAAGTGACATGGACGACACCTGAGCTGGCAACCCCCTCTCCTAACTACCACATCACATCAGCGGGAGGAGTTTTCAGCTCTCGACAGATTTAACGTGCATCGCTGCCCTACACGGCAGGTCTTTAGTGGTACTGGGCTCGAACTCGTGACAAGGCATGCCACGATCCGATACCTATACTTCTCGGCTACCGCGTCCACAAACAAACAAAACAAGATACAGAAAAAAATCTTTTATTAATGAACGACAAATACGGTGCCATTTTATATTAATTGTTCTTAAAAATTATCTCCTCTAAATGGCGTCCACCAATGGTAACACATTGAGGAAGTCTTTCGCGTAAGTTGTCCATAGATTAGTTTATCTCCTTCGAAAAAATAAGAGCCCCACACATCAAATTCAGCAACAACCCACCAAACTGCCACATGAGGACTGTGAAGTGGTTGTTGGTGAAGCAACTGAGGATTTTCTGCTGTCCAGTAGCGAAAATCTTGTTTATTCACAGTGTCTGACAAGGGGAAGTGGGCCTCGTCAGACAAAATCAAAACAGCACCAGGGTAAATGATCTGAAGAATTTTCGGGAAAAACTTCGTCAATGCACTACCACTAGAGGACGTGATTTAGCGGACATAATTTTTAAGACCAATTAATGTAAAAAAGCATCGTGTTTGTTGTTCACCAATAAGACTTTTCTCTGTATCTTGTTTTGTTTGTTTGTAACTGCCTTTTGAAACAGGGGACGTTTTTTTGCCGCACCCTGTACTTAGAAAATGAGTTCTTCGTGACAGAATCACTTTCAAAGTAGTTCCCTTCTGCATTTGGTGCTGCCATTACTGGTAACAGTTCTGGAACAAGGTTTTTCGAAGTTCCTTTAGGAGATTTTCTGTTTTTGACCGATCCTCTTCAACTGAGGTAAAAAGGTTCCCTTTCAGCAAGGTTTAACTGTAGGAAATAATAAAAAGTCTCATGAGGCCAAATTAGGTGAATAAGGAGGATGCACCAGCACAGTAATGTTTTTTCTGGGCAGAAACTGCTTGACATATAGGGCCATGTGAACGGATTCATTGTCTTGGTGCAACAGCGATCTATCACTCTCCAATTCTGGCCTTTTTTTCCTAATGTACTTCAATGAAGTAGTGTTGATTAATAGTCTGACAACCCTGATGTGAGTGGAAACCCACTCATATCATAAATTTTGGCAATGTTTTGATCTGTAATCGTCGACCTTGGGCACCCAGCAGGTTCATCACCTTCCGCACTTACGCTTCCCCCTGAAAACGTTTTTACCATTGAAACACATGTGCACTAAACACATTTTCATCTCCATAAGCCACGGTTATTACTTGAAATGTTTTCGTGGCTGACTTCTTCACAAGAAGCGTGATGTTGATTCTACATTTCTCCGGCAGAATGCAATTGCACGTGTTCACTCAATGACGCAGTATTCCCAATTGGCGTAATCAATTAAGACGAAACTAACCACATGGGTAGATGAGGTATGTGGGATGACGACACCAAAATAATTGTGGCCAACTCCACTCTTTTTTCAAGCTCACTTAGTCTCATTTTTTTGTGTCATGCCTTGTGCATAGACACATTAATTCACTTTAACAAAGAAAATAGTTAAAGAATATCTTAATAACTATTTGAAACAACAACAACAAAAAACTTTCAGACAATGTTTACAAAAAAGAAATATCAGACGACCTTCTTTAATGTCTTAGAGGATTCTATTTATTAATAATTCATAACATCTTGTTTCATTGGTAGCACAGGAGTTTTATAAAGTTATCATAAAAATGAACCAAGATGTAAGCATCCGTCAACGTCTTACTCTTATTAAAATCCAATATGCATTCAGCTATTGCGATTATAACTATAATGGACCCTTAAAAGCTTGTGAGATTGTAGATTTTATTATATAAAGTCTGATGAAAATTTAAACTGAAAACAATTGCCCCTCCCTACACATAAAATATCAAATAAGCCGAACTTTTAATAGAAATAAGGAGCTTTAATAAATTTAAATTCCATTAAATTTGCTTAAAAATAATGGATATATATCACATTAGCATAGCTAAATATTTTCTACTATAGAATAACTATTTATTCAATTCCTACAATTAGTTCACACTCCCTCCCTGTATGTGTATATATATATATATATATATATATAATTCAATCACACAACACAGGAATCAATATAAAAAAAATATCGAAACTAAACTTATATATATATATATATATATATATATATACACACTTGCCTCCAAAAGTCTGCGTACAGTTGATCATCTTTCATATTCATGCAAACATCGCTAATTAAATGAAGTCTTTCTGAATCAATACTATTTTTATTGATTCCTCTAGTGTCATAGATTCAAATAGTATAAGCAACAATCACCTGAATATTACATAAAATAAAAAATATATTTATAACTTGAGAACGACTCAAGTCGTGTGCGCGTCAAAAAGTCTGAGTACACTGGAAAAAACCTTTACAATAATGGATTGTAACTAAAAGTTAATACTTTTTAAGCTATTCCGTTCTTTCTGTAACTCTCTCAATATATTTGGCAGGGATTTAAATAGCTTAGTTGTTTCATCCGTGGATATTCTGTGTCATTCTTTTACTATGACAGATTTGAGCATTTCCTTGGATGTTATTACGTTCTCTCTGATTATTCACTCGAATAAATCCCACAAATGCTGTGTTGTGCTTAGACCTGAGGACTAGGTTGACTTTCGGGATTGGTTTGGGACATGTCAGAACAGCCATGACTTCACAATGACTTCAGAATGTGAGCTATTTGCTTGGTACCTTTAAGCCGCTGAAAGTAAAAATCATTACTCACCGCAAACTTCTCGGTATATGCCCTGATATTTTACTTCAGTAAGTTCAAGGAATCAATTTTGTACATTGTTGATTCAATAAATTCCAGATTACCAGCCAAAAGGCTTCCAATGCACCCCCAAACATTATACCTCCTCCTCCTCCACGTTTGATAGTCGAAAAAGGATTCCCTTTCATTGAAGAACATTCTTATGGGGAAGGGCCCGGGCCCTTAATTTAAGAATGCAGGACTTGAATTTCTGAAACGAAGTCTTGCACTCCCGTAAGCCTCTTCCCACCCCCCCTTGGGTGATGATTTTCGCAAGACCTGATCTCCTAATGGGCCTCTAATTAACAAAAGAAACACCTCTATAAAATTTCGTTAGAAAAGAGAAGTCGAAACCGATTTATTTTCCTTTAAAAGGTCGTTTGGTGAGTTTAAAGAGAGTATCCAAATGTAGAACGCCCCCTCGAGTATTCTTTAGAGATTTTATTCATGACTGCCCCCATGGCATGACAAGATAATGAATCAGATTATATAACAAGCTTTACAGGTCAGAATATGGAAGTGGTAGCCGAGAGTGGACATAGTTGCAAACTTGCGGCCGACGATGATTTTGTTGATTTGTGGGTTCGATTCCTGGTACCATAACCCGATGATTAGTGAGGGTGATGCAGTTTAATTCTATCGAGGTTGAAATTCTTCATGTTGGTGTGATGTTGAAGTTTGGAGAGTGGGATGCCAGCCAAAGTGTTGCCCTCGTCACTTGACCGTGGCTTTTAGGAGAAGTTTGTTCAATAGAGCTCGAGGTGTTTGTGTGTTATTATATTTTGCGTCAATTCAATTTTACACCGATTCTTTTTCCCTAATTACAGTAATAAAAATAATTAACCTTTTATTCGATGGGCATTCGGTGGCACCAGGACTCGATCTCACAGCTCGTTAGCCACGAGTTCGTTATCCTGACGGTTCTTCAACCAATACCTCAATGTGGTTTTAACGATATTCATTTAGAGATAGAGCCTTTTTAATGACCACGATTTACCAACAACATGTTTTATGTCCCTTATCTATCTCCCTCTGTATAAGAAAATGTTTTCGTGTGATGCTGTAATAAATTTATTTATATATAAGGTATAGTGTTAATAAAATTGACTATACATCTTTACAACATAACAGAATAAAACCATAGTTTGGAAAAAAAAATGTACACTTATAATGATGTTGTTGAGGCTTTGCATGAACGTTCAAAAATAGTTAAACAGCACGATGTATTGCTAGTTTTACAGCCAATTTTGAATAAAAATCATGCAATAGTTTTCCGTGATGCTATGATAAATTCGAAGTACAAATAAAATGCAGAGATGGCGACTTGAACAATAAATTGAAAATGCTTACAATAAATTGAAAAAAAAAGTAGGACTATATAATACATGAAAATTATAATTTTACAATCTGAGCAATAAGTATGAACAGCTTTATAATTTGTACAATAGGTGTTGGTCTGCCGTTAGATAAACAAAGGGTATCCCTCTCTTCTGGTAATATATAAAAATACATGAATTTCATCAAATGAATCTATATGCTTAGAATTGTAGATTGGTCTTATGATTTTAGTATAGCATCAAAATGGACAAGCCTCTACCAAACTAAAAATAAAATTTATCCACATGAAATTCAGCCAACTGTAGATAATAATTTGCACTGTCTGGTCTGGTCGGTGTGTTTGTGTATGTGTATGTGTATGTGTGCGTGTTTGTGTGCGTGTTTGTGTGCGTGTTTGTGTGCGTGTTTTCAATATTTAATAGCTAAAATTTAAATAGTTAAAAAATTTTCATAATATAATTACATTTCTTCGAAACTACTTCTATTCTGTAAGAAACATTCATAAGAGAAATAATTGCAATACTGTACTTATATATAAATATTACTTGAAGCAATTCAATACGCGCAAATAAAAGTAAAATAATAAGTTTCTAAGCAAATATAAATTTTTATCCAATCGAATATCTTTGTATATAAATTATTTTGAAAGTTATTCTTCACTACTATAATTTGCCAGAAAAAAAATGTTTTTTTTTTCTTTTTACCAGAAAACTACATTATAAACTTTTCTTTATCTATGAACTAAGAAAAACAGAATATTGTTTTTCTTACATCTAGCTTTTTCCCCTAAATTGTTCTTGAACGAGAGGGGAGGGGACAGTTGTTCTTCTTTCGAGCAGTTAGTGTTTTTGAATCCTTGGTATCATTATTGGCCGAGAAAACTTTCAATGATATCATAAAAACGTTTGTATTATAGTCAACATTGTCTGAAATTACATTAGAGAAGGGTCAGAACTAAAAAAAATAATTTCAAAAGAAATACAAAAGTGATCTACAGATGTCTCTCATACAATATCGTGTTTCAATTTTACACTGTACAAAATTTGCGATTATAGTTACACGTATTCGATATTATACGCTCAAAACTTGAAGTAATAATCAATTGAATAAAATTGGTTTTTTGTTGTTGTTGTGTTGAAAAAATCTTTTTAGTAGTACTTGGCAAAAAATTTAAAATTGCAAAGTTCTTTTAGTTCCTTATAGAGAAACTGAAAGAATTGCAAAATGGAAACAAACAAGTAATAGCAACTACGTCAGATAACATTTGTGTTTAGCCGACTAGGTGGCGTGATTGGTTTGTCGCTGGCCTTCTGCACCTAAGGTTACGGGTTCGACCCCGGCCCAAGTCTATGGATTTTCATGATGCTGAAAATAGACAACGGCCATGTCATATGATTATACGGCATGTAAAAGATCCCTAGTGTCAATTCTGGCTTGGATGCTCTCAGCAAATTAGATCCTAGTACAGGTTTACATCGTCAAGAGCTCACGTGCCTCCCTCTGGGGAGGAAACTGGGCGTCAAAATTACTTGCGACGATTGGTATCCGGCTTTATATGGTGCCGCAATAAGCTAAGAGATATCAGCTTCCGAGGAATGTACTAGGTCTTCAAAGGAAAAACACCAATCAGCAGCCCATTATAAATTTTTAAAGAAATTTGTAATAATGGAGAAATAACAAATAAAGAGGAGTTTCAGCCAACTTCGTGAAAAAATATTGATTAGCTGTAATTTCAGATGAGAGTGATGATGAAAATTGATTTTGCGATCCTAATAAGCCATTTCTATATATATATATATATATATATATATATATATTATAATAATATTTTCATACAAAACTTTTTGAACATATTTTTGTTGTATTTTAATTTTTATATTTCATGTTTTTGTTTTTAATTTAAAACTTGAAATTAACTTACTTTTCCATGTATATGTTTTATTGGAACAGAAGCCACCCATCCGGTATAAGGGTTATCGACGCCGATGTGCCGTAAGACCTGGATCCGAATCCCGAAGAAGGCATGGATGTTTGTACATGTAACATATATTGCCTTCGTGGCATGGGGTACTCTAAATAGATGTCGAGCGGTGAGTCCTCTCGTGAAGTGGGTGGAAGGGGAAAAAAGAGAGGAAGCCCCTGACATCCCCAAGATGTTCTCCCTCAAAATTGGGTGGTACCGAGCCAAAACGACCGGTTATCTGCACAGTGCTTAAGGCTACGGCTAACTACAGGCGTACATTCTAGCCCTTTGAATGATGGATTTCGGGGGCCTCGATCTCGAACATGCCGATCAGGTGGCATTAATAACAACATTGGAACAAAATTTTAAGTATCATGAAATTTTACAACCTAAACACTTAGTTTCGATATAAAACGGTACATAATGCTTTGATTTATATTATTTTAAAGTTTCATATAACAGGGTTTCGATACAGCTTCGTACATATTGCCCTTATTTATGTTATGTACATACATAATTGATTTAAGACATAAATAAAATAATTAAAAGAAATAAACAAAAAAAAAAGTCTCGTATAACATGATTTCGATATAGCAGGATACGAATTCAACGTTTACACTATATACTGTTACCTATAGACTACCTCTATACCTATAGACTGTTAAGCTTTGAAATGAGCAACTTTCTCTTTCAAACCACATTGCTTTTTTTTCCCCTTTCTTCATTGAAATAAGTTTTCCTTCTTCCTTAATGTTGGATTTTTAAATATTTTAAAAGGAGTGATTTCCAAAATGGGAGCCGTGAACCTTTTTTGAAAGAAATTTCTGTGGGATTAATGACTGCTAAATACTTTATTAGTATTCTTAGTCCTTATCTTCTACTCTCCAGATCATAAAAATATTTTCTTGGATAAAAGGGATCGCAAATTTAATCTCTTTGGAAAAAGAAAGATTAGTAAAAAAAAAAAAAAAATTGAGAAAATCCTTAATGTACGAGAATGCCATAAAAGAGAGAATTTTAGGTACTTCTGAAGATATAATACATATTAAAAATTAGATTTGATGATTAACGTGCTTTTATTTAATGTGTGAAAGATTATTTTGAGGTAAAATTTAATAAATCTAGAACGTTGGCACAAAGGGTAGCAAAAATATCCTGTAAAACTATTTCAAACTTTATTTTAGCAAATCATTGTTATCTAGCAGATTATTACAATTGTTGGCTCCTGCGCACGCTCTCTACTAGCCATTTGTAATACTTGGCAGAAATTCACGTAATACCTGCAAACACTGAAATCCATAACCAATTTTATTTATAACTGTTTAATTGATTTTCGTTATGTTGAAACAAGTAATTAAAAAAAAATTAAGTCTCAATTCATACTTAGATCAATAATTTTTTTTTTTATTTTTTAGCTACTTTTTATTATAAATAGGTACAATTAATATAAATATGTATATACATATGACAGAATCACAACATTAAGTGGTAATTCATTTTTTTTCATTATCATTAATGCATTGTATTGTCATCCAAAACAATCGTGTGTATGAAATTTCAGTTCAACTGAATGCTTTAACACGTGAGAAAAAAACCTTTTCAAGTTTTGACACACAAGTCGCCAAAAGGGTTGCCAAGTCACCAAAAATGCTGCCAACGTGGCTATATATTTGTAATTCTTTAAATAATTATCTTTAATCAATTAATTTTTTTATTAATTACAATTAAATTATTGTATTGTCATCCAAAATAATCATGTATACAAAATTTCAGCTCATTTGAGCTCTTTAAACTGTATTTTATTAACGACTAAAAATTTAACCAAGATAAATAATTAAATATATAGAGCGTGTGAGCTAATAGTAGGAATTGAAAAATAGTCAAAAGATTTGATCCTTCGTTTGTGTACTTCTCTGCTCCACTTACGAAAAGTGACTGTTCACACCCCTGCAATCAAATTACTATTAATTTCCAAAATAACTCTAAATTTTCCCTCTTATTGGTATCGATTTGCAATTAGTTTCCGTTAAGCTATTATTTTTTTCCAATGGAGCTGTGGGTCGTTTTTTACCATTGCAGAGAGAGAGAGAGTCCCAGTACATTTCCCAAAAGCTGGTATCACATTTTAGTGCGGCACGATATAGTTGGAATACCAATCACCACAATGTAACTTTGATGCCCAGTTTCCTCTCCAGAGGGAGGCACCTGAACACTAACGAGGTGAAATGGCACATAGGGTTTTAATGTTACTGAGAGTACCTAAGCTAAACAGGCACTCTAGGGATCTTTAACATGCCAAATAATCGTACGACATGGACTCTGCGGATTTTCTGCAATACGAAAATCCACCGGGTTGAACCCGCAATCTTAGGCTTAGAAGGACAGCGAAAAACCAACTACGCCATCCTGCCAGTATAAGCTATTATAAATGGTGCCAATTTTGTCTAGTCCAAACGAAATTTGCGAAAGCTGTTCCTCTTTTTTATCTGTAAAAACAGGATCCCATGATAGTGACACCCTGTCGAGTATAGGGATACGTTATATCTTGTGAGATTCAAAATTCTCACATTAGCGTGGTGTGAAAATTTGGAGATTGATTGAGTGATTGAATATTAACGTCGCACTGTTCAGCTACACGAGGGCTTTTGGCGACGGACCACGTAATTTTGAACCATGGTCAAGTGACGTGGACGACACCTGAGCTGGCACCCCCCTTTCCTAACTACCACACCACACCAACGGGAGGACGTTTCAGCTCTCGACAGGTTTAACGTGCATCGCTGCCCTACACGGCGGGTCTTTAGTGGTACTGGGCACGAACTCGTGACAAGGCAAGAGACGATCCGATACCTATACCACTCGGCTACCGTGGCCACGAAAATTTGGAGAAGGATGGTGTCAATCAGATGCCATCAGAAGGCTCAAAATTACGAATGAGAATTATATAAGCGTACCACTCTAAGGTAACACGAAGACTGAGTGATGGACAAAGTCATTTTAAACCTCGCTCAAATGACGAGGACGACACCTGAGTTGGCTCTACCTTCTCCTATCAACCACAGTACACTTGTGCGAGGACATTGATCCACTAAATATTTAACATCCATTGGTCTCCTCTGCACAGCGGGTCTTCAGCGGTACTAAGCTCGAACTCATGACACTCCCTCCACGAGTCCGTGATCTTGATTACTAGACTTCCGGATCCACTTGCAGACACGGCAAGTCCCCCAAGTGTGAGAACCATTTGAGCTATGGCACCATCTAGTGGCGGTTCTTGCAACCAAATTTTGACTTTTGAATTTATTTTAGTTCAAGCTTTCAACGAATGCCAAATATTGTCATGATTTTAATTTTCCGAGAGTACCAAAACCAAATTTATACTCAATGGATCTTTTACATGCCACATAATCATATGACATGCGTGCCTACGATGTTCGCATCTAGATATATACTATAGCCGAGATTGAATCCACAACCTTGAGCTTAGAGGCGGTCAGGCAACCTCTAAGCCACCAAGCCAACTGACAAATTAAAATACGCCAATAACAATTATAAAACTGCATTCTTTTCATTTCTTGTCCGAAAATTTTTATTTGCATCGTTAACGTCTACTTGTTTCGAGTAACAAATAATTCTAATTTTTAAAAAATTCATTACTCAGAAACTTACGTCTTAACTAGCACCATTTAAACGAGGTGCCACTACTGTTTATTGATTAAAAGGACGAAAACAGATGACTTTGAAGCAGGTCGTTAGTGAAGGCTTCAATCATTACTTGAGTGGAGAGGAACCTCAATTCTCAAGGGCTATTTCATCGATTATCTAGAGCAGTGATCTCCAAACTTGATTTGATAGCGACGTACACCTGAGACGAAAATAATTATAGATTGCACCTTTACATTGTATGCTCGCTTGTGTGTGTGAGTGCAGTTAAAAATAAATTTAATTTATTATAAACCATATCCATAGACCAAACAAATAATTATGAACTTACATTTTGAAGTAGGATTTAATGAAAACAAAGGGGAATTGTTTGTTTTTTAACTAAATTCAGTGGCGCAACAGCTCAGCCGTGTACCTTAGGTGTTGGGGTGCATTTGCAAGTGTTTTGGTCAAGTAGTCAGTCTAACGGGAAACCTCCACTGTTCAGTTCCCAAGCAAACTTGATGCTCATTTATCGACCCACTGAAGGGATGAAAGGCTGATTCGACTTTTCCCAGTCGAGATTTGAATCCCGAACCTGTGTCGTGGAAGCGCAAAACAATACCACTCAGCCACTGGCCTTCAGTTTGTTTTTCAACACTTACATTCATTTTTCTTCCAAACCCTTGTCTTTTTCTCCGTCGCCCATCCGGTATAGTGGTTAGTGACGCTGACTGCGATGCCGTAGGGTCTGGGTTCGAATCCTGGGTAAGACATGGATGTTTGTGTTGTAATCCTTCTCTTCTCTTCTCTTTGTGATGTGTACTTCCCGCTAACTTCAAAGTAAGTCCCCGTGTGATAGTATGTGGTGTACGAGGTTATAAATGTTCTATATATAAATAAATAATAAACAAGTAATATAAAAAAATTTTTTAAGTCTATTCCTACTTAGATCAACAAAGAAAATTTTTGTTTTAGCTACTTTTTGTTGAATAATTACAATTAATATAAATATGTATATACATAGGACAGAATCACAACATTAAGTGGTAATTAATTTTTATACATTATCATTAAAGTATCGTATTGTCATACAAAACAATCGCCTATATAAAATTTCAGTTTAACTGAATACTTTAACACGTGAGAATAAAACCTTTTCAAGTTTTGACACAAGTCGCCAAAAGGGTCGCTAAGTCTCCAAAAATGATGCCGACGTGGTTGTATTTGTAATTCTTTAAATAATTATTAATCAATTAATTTTAATGAATTATTATTATATTATTGTGTATTGTCATCCAAAATAATCCTGTATATAAAATTTCAGCTCAATGGAGCGCTTTAAAATGTATTTTTTTTTAACGATTGAAAATTCCACCAAGATAAATAAATAAATATATAAATATTAAGAGATTGTGAGTTAATAGTAGGAATTGAAAAAAAAAACTTGTGTTCGTGTGCATCTTTCAAGGTTAATTGAAGGACCCTAAATGCTAATGAACCAGACTCAGCCACTCGTGAAAGAAGCTTTAGAGTCCCGGGGCCCGGAAGGTCCCAAATGAGCTAGACTTCACCAGATTCTCTAGTTATAAATTTCGATCCGCCAATGCCAAGGGGGTCTTGTAGATGGCCGAAATGAGCTTAAATCAGCACTGCTACTCATCCAGAGAAATAATTAGAGTTCGTAGATAAAATATCGAAAATAATATTTGTTATCCCTTTGTTAGCCTTTGTTATCCTTTCTCGATAGAGACAAAAGCAGGAAGTTTTTATAAGTCCCCCCCCCAGTAGAATTGTAAGGAGTTTATAAGACTAACGCTACACAAATAAAAAAATATGTCGGCGAAAGTGTATCATTTGAGCTGAGTTTGACTGAATGCGGCAGTAAATGCAATTCAGTTTCGAAATGTTCGTTTTAAAGGCTATTCACAGAAATTTCTTTCTAAAATCTCATTCTAAGAATGATGTGGAATAAATATTTTAATAAGCTTACAGAACGTGTGGGTGTTTTTCGGAAAATTTGGATTTTCAGAAGGAAGAAAATTTTTCAGTTTAAAAGAGATTGGATTTCTCAATTATTCTTTCTTTTACCAGGAATAAAATTAAATTTCTATTGTATAAAGGAAAATCCAGAGAATTTCATGTAATAATTAATAATTTATATTTAAAAGGGGCATCAGCACTTTAACTTCAATAAAATCTAGGGTGCAAATGAAACAAAAAATATTTAAAATTATTTTTTTAAATATTCTAAAATTTGATCATAAACATTGCTATAGTCAATAGTTTCAATTATAAGCGGCTTAAAATTTTTTTGTTGGCGTATTCAAACATTCTGTATCTTATCATTTTTATATACATTAATGATTATATTAGTGCGATTGGGACTGTAATTAATTAAAAATACGAGTTTTAAAGCATAAGCATTTATTTCGACTGCTTTGTGCAGTGTTTTCTTTGCAAGAGATTATACATGGGCGTGTGGAGAGGGTGGCAATCGCAGCGCCATCAGATTATGTATGATTATTTTCAGTAACTGATATATAAGTTTTAGCATTAAGCTTTGAAAACATTTTTATAGCCCCACTTCTTGATTTTAAAAGAAATTGACTTAAATTTCTAAAACGGAATTTATCTTTTCCGCCTTCGTAATTCCACCCCCTTTGGAGCCGATTTCCACAAAACTAGTTCATAGCAGATCTCTACTCAACAAAAGAATCATGCTATCCAAATTTGAAGTCCATGCGCTTAATGGCTCGAAAATGGGAGTTCTTGCCTGTATATGCGATGATTCGTCTCTTGAGAAGGAGATTTACATTATTTAACTTCGATGATGAAGTCGCGTGGTAGAGTTGATAAGGAAACATCTTGTTAAATAGAAATCTTCATATATTTTGTTGTGTAGAAAAACACAAGCATGGAATATATAGCACACACAAAGCAATACACAGAAAAACACGCTTAGTTTACATGACGGTTAAAAAAAGCACCATTTGTTCTTTACAAAAATTTATTTACGCATATGTACAACAGGAAGCTCTTAAAATCATATGACTTCCATGAAAGACTTTTCTGATTGATCCAGATAATCGAATAATGTACCAGGTTGATGCATAATTATTGACCAAAAATGGAACACGAAAGAAAATGCCCTTACAGTGGTCAAAGACATCATGAGCCCCCAGATTTAAAGCGTCCTGCTTCGGGAACTGTTTGTCCCTCACACACTTGTCCAACTAGAGGAACGTGGATAATCAGCTAGAGCCAGTTCTGGAGAACAAGGTGGATGTGACAGAAACTCATGCCCCAACTCCTTGACCTTTTGCAGGCAACCAACTGAGACATGCGGTCGATCATACCAGAGTATGTGATCTGACTTATTGACCAGTGCTTACAGCTTGATGCGAAGTTTCCTGTGGCATTCGATTGACGATGGTACACGTCCATATTAATAGTCTTTCCTCTCGGAAGGAATTCATAATGAGCCACGGTCTTGGCGGTCCATCAAACAGAGAAAAGGAGGGGCGGGGGGTTGGATGAAGATTTGGGTTGGGGATCTTTTTCGGGGGCTCTTTTTTTCTGCAACTGTGCTTCGCGCACGCCATACAACACCCGTTTTTCAACCACAGTCAGGATATAATGCAAGAATGGATCTCTAATTTCGTGATTCTCTAGAGATTCACAAGTCTCCAGGTGCCGTAAACTTTACTCCTCCGTTAGGGCATGTGGTACCCCTGTTTCGAGCTTTTTTACCATGCCTTTTGCCGCCAAATGTTGGGAAATTGACTGTGGTAATACATAGAGTTAGGATCCTAGCTGTCGCACCGTTGGCGGTGATCAAGTCTCGATTTTCTGCCGTTAATAGTTCACATTACACCGCACTGGAGGACCAGCTCTAGATTTAGGTATATCTCCATATCGCCATTACGAAACTTCGCCAACAATCTACGGACTATCCACTCACTTATCATTCCCACCCTCCACGCTTTATTGCAGCTACCGAATGTCCAAGCCACGATTCGCACGTCGCGTTGCTTCATCATGTCATTAAATGTTTTCAGTGTCCCGACTGGCATTTACATAGTGTGTGGACTTTTCCACTTCACATTGTAGAGGTGATTGTTAATTCATCTCCACTGCACCGGTCGGAACAATCTGTAGAAGTTGTTTACATCGATTGTGGCCAATAATTATGGAACAACCCTTATTTTATATATAATTCTTAATTTAAAAAAAAAGCTGAAATTTTAATTTCGAAGAGATAAAGTCCTGGTTAATCCCGTTATGTGCGTAAACTAGAAATTGATTATTACGCAAAGTCCTGGAGTGTTCAGGCCCCTTTTGGATTTAAAAAAAAATAAGCCTTATTGAATGCGGATACAAAAAATGTGAATGTATACGAAATCACTTACAGCAAACGATTTACTGCAAAATAATCAATTTTGATTAATTGATCAAACGGTTTATTTTCCATTGTAACAGTTTCGTAGCAGATTTCTTCTAATAGGTTTTTAAACTTTAATTTTATTTTAATACTTCCACAAACGTTTGCTTATTTATGGGGAAGGAAAATTTTAAGACCAATCACTTTTAATTAAAGTCCAACGCTTGTTGAGTGCCACTCCTGTGAATACCGCAAACTACACCTTTATTAACGATCCGAATTAAAAGCTAATACAACTTGAAAGTAGTTCACAGCTGACACTTCAGACTTAATTACGGCGGCGTCTCTACAGTTGTGAGTGAAAAGGGATGAATATCTGAAGAACCATGTAATTATATAAATATCATTAAAACTACAATTACACGCTTCAGTTTTGTAATTCAAGCTTTTATGTGATCGTTTAAAATGAAGTCCATGCTTTACTGTCAGATTAAATTGCTTGTGTATAGCTTCGTAACTCATAATTTTAAAAAGTTGTGCATACAGGAAACGGGGGGGGGGTTATTTAAGCATGTATGGATTTTAAGACTAAGAATCTCTCCTATATAGTCATCATATGAATAACCCCTTTTCCTCTTGACTTAAAAGGTAATTTTCGCTTTCGATCATAAAAAAAATAAATAAACAGTAATAATAAGCAAGAGGGATAATATAAAGATAACATTCTTCATCTATTGACACAACAGCCCTGGGTAGAACAAGGCCTTCCCAAAAACCCTCTTCCATTCTGACCGTTGCTTGGTGAGTTATCCAATGGACTAAATTCATGCGACGTCATAGTCACATGGTAACTGAGCCACGTGTTTTCGGTCAATCAGTTCATAAATTAAAGCGATATCTATTCAATTATATCATAAATATAATTACGCGTTTCCAGCCAATTAGTTCATGGGCTTCACTGTTGCCAACTTTAGCTTTTTTGCAGAAACTTTCTTTTAAAAAGTACATATTTGTCAACGATATAATAATGCACATAGTTAAACAAAATGCACTTAATTTAAAAGTATTCGTGTAATCTAAGTATTTTTTTTAATTTTGAAAACTGTTTGAAGAATTTTAACACGTGAATTTTTTACCCAATCATCAAATTTTAAATGTTATCTAAACTTTACAAGTTGAACAGCTAGTATGTCAATTTTTAATCAATGGGAAACACGTGATTGCCATTATCATGTGACCATCATGAATTTAGTCAATTAGTTACTTTTAAAACTTTAAAATCTTCCTCCACACAGTCAGCCCATCTTAGTTTGGACCTATCCCTAGTTCTAGTTCCAATGGATTTCTAATTGAGAATTCTGAACGCCAAGGATACAGCAGGGGTGGTCCGCGAACCTCAAGCGGCCAATCTTGATGGAGGGTCTCAGGGGAGTTAATTTTCTCTAGAGGACTGAGAGAAAATATAAACAATTTTCAAACAGGTATAATTCTTTTAAATTTAAATTAAATAATTCGAATCTTTTACACAGTATTTATAAAGGAATGGGGCTTCAGAAAAGTATAAAATGTTTAAAATATAATCATAATTTTAAAAATTATAAGCATATGTAAATAAGAAACTTTTCTATAAGAAATAGCTATAAGTTGCTTTATAACTATTACCAGCTGCTATAAATTGATTTATAAAGTTGAGTGTATTCTTATTACACTGTATCTATTTTATATAAATAGAATAATAACTTACATATTTTAATAAATAAAAAAAATACATTTTTTTAAAAATATTTAAAAAAATTTCAATATTTTACAAATTTTTTGAAATACAAAAGATATAATACTAAAATTAGGTAGGGTTTAAAGATTATGATGCATTTTATATTTCTATAAAGTTTTATATACATCAGAGACTACTATTTTATAAAATAGAGTGCGCAACTCAAAAAATACTTAATATATATTATAGAATTTTCATATGCTTATGTGTGATTTTTAAAATTATTATGTTTTAAATTATTTATTATTTATTATTATTAAATTATTTATTAAATTTTATTATTATAAGATAATTTAGGAAACTAAGACTCGAACCATTCACTTTATTTTCCATTACATTCTCCTCATTACCATTTACATGGACGTCTTAAGATTTCTTGAGACCCTGTGAACCTACGCAAAAGTAAGCCCTGGGCCCTTGCACAAAAGTGGCCCCCCCCCCTTATGACCCTTAAAAGTAGAATGTACGTAGCATAAGTTGTCAAGTACTCGTACAAACAATAACCCGAAACAAATAAAAGTGCATGATTTACAATCGCACAAATCAGCTCGACCGATTGTCGCCTTTTGATTAAATGGGTAATAATAGTGTACGGTGATAGGCCTAGGATTATACAAAGACGACATGTAGTTATATCGTTCACATGTAGTTATATCGTTCGAAGTTACTAGTTTTGAAGAGAATACAACCAGAAACAACATTTTTTACCGTTGAAATTATTCGAATCTTTTTATTCAGACTGTGTCAAGAATGAGACAAGCCCCTCTCCCTCCATTGCTACCGAAGTCCTGGGCCCGGGCGCTATTGGCCCATGCCTTAAGACTTCCCTGACCATATAGTACTATTTCATTTTTATATTATACTCTCAAGTTCTCGATTCGAGAAATGCTGTGCCAAAACACGTACAACTACATTTTTCGCATTATCTGGAAATGAGACTCGTCCAATGAATACGCTTGAAAAAATCTTATAAGTCAAAAGTTCTTTATCTTTCATCTTGTAAACACAAAATGACATTCAAAGCTCGGTGTGTATGAGGGCTGGCAGTTTCGTTTCGAGGCAAAAAAAAACGGTCGAACGTAATCATCTTTAGAATGTGAAAAAGTTATCGAAAGAAATTCGGAATTCTACAAATATTTGTTTTGTTGGAATTGACTATAGGGGGGAGGGAGTGGGAAATCTGAAAACCGTATAGGATCAATCGAGTCGTGGTAATAGATGAGCAAGATTTGTTGTCCTCGAGAAATTATTCCTTTCGTTTCGTTTTATTTTGCAGGTTTTAAGTACGATGGTTTCAAATGAGAAGCATTAGTAAAAAAGGTCAGAAGAGCTCGAATCCTTTCAAAGACAAACATTTATCTTTTCATGGCAGAATGTTTGATCAACATTTTTTTTTGGAGGAGAGTCATCAATTTTTTTTATATGATACAACGACTTGTAGCTCAGAATAGATAAGTCATTCAAGGGAAAAAAACAGTATTTTTTTGGAAAAAGGTTTGTAAAAAAAGATTCCCTAATAAATTCTTTTCAATCATTTTAATTTAAATTAAACTTTTTAACTCACGATCTTGCTTCTGTCATCATTTCAATGTTTTAACACGTTACCTCTATATCTTATATATATAGTTCTTTAAAAGTTATCCCATGAAGGGAGACACACAAACATGTTATTTTCCACTTTTTATTTAAAATTTATTTTCATTTTGAATCGGCATCATTGGCCAGTTCATTGTTATTTTTTTTTATTCTACATCAATAATTGCTTGCAATAATTTTTTTGTTACAAATATTCATGAAGTACGTGAATATTAACGTCGTACTGTTCAGCTACACGACAAATATTCATGGAAGAAGAAAACAAAGTTTATGAAGCTTTAAACACTTAAATTGATTTTGGAAAAGTATTCAATTTTGAAAAACTTCAGTGATTCTTTTTTCCAAGCGTAAATTCCTGTTTTTGTTACTTATCTTACTCGGTCGGCAAATTCAATATTGCAAGGGGTGGGGCAGTTACGCCTATAGTTTGGCCCGCAATTTTTGAGCCCCTTGTAGGTTATAATAAGATTTTTCTCCTTTAAGATATTCGACTACTTGCGACAAGTTTTTTTCTAAAAAAATAGAGATATGAGAACTTTTTTATGGTTTCTAGATTTATTTAATATATTTTAAGAAAAAAAAAGCTAAAATTAAAAATAGAAAAATAAATTATTACTACTAAAATGGAAAAAAAAGTCTGGAAAAGTGATAAAAAATTACATAAACGGGGCCCGCTCTGTACAAATAGTAAATTAACAAATTCTCAATTTTTCAATTTTGATGCATTACTTTGCTATTCCTTTTTGAAATAACCTTCAGGGTAAGAGATATTTTAATTTTTGCGAGAAAAACTAGAGCACATTATCTTAGTAATTATATGAAATTGCTTAAAGAAACAGCGATTATATTCACATAAAGGACAGCAAATTTTGTAATAAAACCGTGATTGATTGATACATCTGAAGGTTAAAAACCTTCCACTGTTATACAGAACTAACACAAAAAATTTCAGCAAATTATTTTAAAAACTTTTTGAGTAATCGCTGTCCCCGTTTGAGCTTTTCGAAAAAAAAACGCATTTTAAAGGTTGACATCTTATGTAAAGTTATAGCATCTGCTTTTACTAAAACACTCGCAGTTTTAGTTCTAGTGAATGGGAAATAAAACAAACTTGGTATTTTTATAAATCTAATAAGATGGCCTATAAAATAAAATCATAAAAAATAATTTGTCAATTTTATTTTAAAAAAATCATGATTATAGGGTAGTCGGATACCTTAAATCCCAATTTTCCACCCCTTCTTCCATCCCCCGTGCTTCTGCCATCCCTTTTCCCCAACCAACAACCTCTCAAAAGGACTTTCGGCTCCCCGGATATTTAGAGTGCCCCATGCCGCATAGGCACTCTTCATTGAGACCCGAACGGATACATTGACCCCGGGCCCTTCAACACAGCAGTCAGCATCACTGACCACTATCCTGCTTGGGTTGCCGGAAAAAACCTTTTTTTTTTACTTTAAACGTTTGACTACCATTCTTAGTGAGCTTTACTTACTTGAGTCAGCAATAAAATAATTTTCTACCACTATTCTGACTATAATACGCTGACCCTTTTTAATTGCTAAGACACACACACAAATGTAAATGTCTTCAAGTGTCATACTTCTAACACGATCTCGTTATGACTCTTAATACATATTCGAACGTTTTGAAATGCTTTTCAAACTTTTGGAATAAAGCTGGTGGGAATATTGAGCTTGCTGGTAACGTCTGTTACTTGTTTCAAATTAAACTCAGTAGCGCAACAACCCATGAGGGCCAAGGCCTTCTGAGCCCATCTCAGTTTTCATGAATATGGGGACTGAGATGCATGAGAAGATGTTCCAGTCAGGTGAACTGTCTGACGCAAAATCCCCAGTGCTTAGTTGTGACGGGGCTTTATCGTGCCTTTCATTAATCCTCTTGGGGAATCTTTGGGGCCAGAATGGCATTTTAATCCAACCTTCTCAAGAAGAAAACGCGATATGCAGATTAGTAATGATTATAAAAATTGGAGCTTTTGCATTCGCGAGGAGGTCGACTGGAGGCCGGAGAGCATTATAGGAGCCATATACAAGTCGGTCAGAAGCCAGAAAATGAATAGAAGCCGGATCAAGTTGGATAATAATAATATATATAGAAGATTAATATAAAAGGAATAAAGTACAAGAGGATGACATAAAGCTTGGTTGCTGATCGCCGTGTGATATCGGTAAGCGATTTATTATTAAAGTTTAATTATAGAGCGGACTCTAGCTAGTTAAGTAATCTGCTACAGATAAAGATTAGGAGGTTAATTTATCATAAAGATAGTGAGTAGGATTTAATGCACTATTTGCTAAGAATTTTTAATTACATCATATCACTCCTGATCGTTTTCCTTTTAGTAAGACTTATGTTGACTTGATTAATATATATATTCAGATAATAATAAACTAGATTTATTATGGAAGGTTCGAATGGTCAATCATTTATTCCTACAAATCTAGGGCACGTGGATGAAGAGATGATGCCCCCGGTCTAGGGGAGGGGGGTATCACATAGTTCCCAAGCAAGCTTGGTACTCATTTATCGACCACTGAAAGGGTGAAAGGCTGGTATTTGTAATAATGGGTAATTCGTGTTGGATTTTCGTAAAATTATCTAAATGATATACTGAAGATATACCTAAATTCCCAGGTTCACATCTCAACTAAACGTTTCCCACTAAACTTTCACTTCGAGTGAGAGTAAAGTAACATGAGGGTATTGGCAACGAACCACGTAATTTTGAGTTTTGGTCAAATGATAACACCTGATCTAGCACCTCCTTTTCCAAACTATCACACTAACACAACGACAAGACACTGAGCTTCGATAGATTTAACATGTATCATCCCTTTCTACACGTCACGGCTTTAGTGGCTCCAAAATTCGAACCTGTGACAGAACGGCCACGAGTTCATGACCAAAACTACAGGCAGCCACGGCCACAAATTTCACTTCGAATGAGACCCATAAGCACGCATCATGAGTGAGTGGTTATTAACATCGCACTGTTCAGCTACACGAGGGCTTTTGGCGACGGACCACGTCATTTTGAATCATGGTCAAGTGATGTGGATGACACCTGAGCTGGCACCCCCCTATCCTAACTACCACACCACACCAAGGGGAGGACGTTTCAGCTCTCGACAGATTTAGCGTGCATCACTGCTCTACACGGCGTGTCTTTAATGGTACTGGGCTCGAACTCGTGACAAAGTCAGCCACGATCCGATACCTTAAGCACACATATCCTTTGTATCTCTTATCAGGCCTATCACGTGACGAGCAAAAACTGGAAAATTTTACAGACGCACAACTCTTCTTTTATAGTAGCTGTTACTTATTCTTTTTTCCATGTTTTGCTGGTTTTAGTTTTGTGTTTATTATATCACCGCTTAAGTTCGAAGGAATGAGGGAATCTTAAGTTTTTCTTAATATATTCCTCTCTTTCTGAAAATATATAGCGTCGTCACTAACAAATGTGTTTAGAAAAGTATAAATTTCTCATGATTAAATGTTGCAAACAAAGGATTTCATTGTTTCCGTAAACGTTTCTTTCAGAAAAGTACACCCGTTATAAAGTTACTTAATTCTTAGGGAAAAGTACAAAACTTTGTCGCATTATTGGATAAATTCATAGAAGTAATAAAGAGATCGTGAATAGTATACATACCCCACCGGATATCATGGTGAAGTTATTAACATAAAGACGTTAAATTTGTAACAGTTGTTAAAAAATAACATTTTTAAGAGCTTATATATTCGACGTATGTTGTCTGAATTATATGACGACAATTTAATTCGTGAAATCGAGTTCGTTGCGAGCGACATTGTGATTTATTTCTTCTTAAATCATCAATAATACATGAATTCCTGTTTTATTGTTCCAAATAAATTAATTGTTACAATCAGAGTGCCATTAGTAATAATCGCTTTGAACTGCGATGCTTAATGGGAAATGAAGCAATTTAAAAATTCAATAGCTTCCATACCCGGAATTCTCTTTAGTTTTCAAACAGCACAAAATGCTTTTAAAATGTTACTTTCATTAGTCTTCAAAGAATTGGATGGAATTTTAAATAACAGAAATTTAACTGAATGAAAATATTCTGTGGCACAATGCAAAATAAAAAAAAAGTGCATTTTCAAAGTTTGCAAGTTCACAATGGGGAAAGATATTTATTATTATTTTCGAATACTTGTGAGAAAATTTGTTAATGGATTGATTATGAAAAGATGAATACTCATGAATAAAATATCTTAACATTAGGGAATTCAAATAAGATATTTCGGATGGGAGAGACTGCGAATATATATTATAAGTTGAAAACAAAGGGAAAACATTTCATTTTAGATACATAAAAATATTAATTTTTAAATATCTAGCTTTGCTCAATCGCCTAATTGAACTGCACCTTTGGAACAAAATAATCGATAAATCAAGGTCAAGTTCAAATCCCATTTATGGGGCAAATAAATACAATTAAAACTTACGGTAAAATCCGGCGTAAATTGCGCACTTTTAACACAAAAAGTAAAGGAATGTAAGAGTGCGTGTTATACGCCGGGAATAGGGATTGCAATATCGGACCTAAAGTTCAATACCGGTATTCAGTATTTTATCTCCACTTCAGTTCCATGCCTAAATTGTGGAGGTGGAGATAGATGGTGGCGCCATCTATCGTAATTTTCTATCGTCCCTTTGTGAATTTCACCGAGCTAAATCGTACTGTCATCTTTATGGTGCTCAAGGCTAAGGCCAACGACAGGCGTACTTCTAGCCCATTGCCACGATGAATTTCATGGACTTCGATCTGACTATGTCAGACAGGTGGCATGAGCAACAACAACTGCATTTTATAGGTCTTAATACCGGTAGTAGAAAGTTTAGAAAAAGAAAGAAAGCACGGGAGTTTTTTTTTTTTTGTTTTATTTGCCAGTTTTATTAGAGAGTGTAAATATCACAAAAAATAATTTGTAACGTATCAGTTTTAACAGTTATAAAGAATCACAAAAAAGTAAAGGTATTTATTTAAATCACAAATGTGTAAACATCACTATCTCTGTCTATCACTATCTAATCTGTCGTACTATGACAAATTTTTGAAATGTGATCTTAAAAAACATATTGCATCAATTGTACTGTCAATAAGCCTGGAACGTAATATTGTGTAAAAATTACCAGCTATATATATATATATATATTGTAAACGCTCTTTCGGCATCTACGCCAGTTGATGGTGCTGTTAGTAATGCGTGATATACTTTTAAATTGCGCGATATTCTCATATAAATAATGAAACTAAATCGAAATATTATCAAATGATTCTTTGTGTTCTTTAAAGTTATTCTTATTCATTAATATGGGTTTATTATTTATGAGTATATATTATAAGGAATCTGAAAACATTTTAAACCCTAAAGTTTTATAGGCAAATACAAATGTAAATAGCAAACTAACCAATTAAAAAAATATCGAAATATTACGCACTTTCTTCACAACTACAACTTTGTTGTCACAAGTACGAATATCAGACTATGGATCCTACGTTGGTGCAGTATCGCCCTGAGCTGTAATCGGATAGTTTTAGCCTGCCTCTTTAGATAATTCATATATTTTATCATTTCTCTTGATTGTACGATGCAACTTTATATTCAGTCTAACTAATTTCGCCCGTTAGGGAGGCACGAAAACAAAAAATGTATACTATTTTACTATGTTGGCAATCTCTGAACAGATAGTGGAGAAATTTTTTAAAAAAAAAAATTTCTAGTAAATACCGAAAAACCGGTATTTAAATTTGTGAATACTGGTATAACAAAATTACCCAAATGGCTCAATTACCTGTATTCGGTTTCCCAGTGTACCGGTATTGCAATCCCTAGCCGGGTATAAAAACGACAGCTTTAAAAATAATAAAAGAGATGAACATAAGAAAATTTACTTCTTCACATATCGAAATACTGTTTATTTTAAAGAAATAACATACCTTATGAACTTACAGGGTTGTAGTACAAGAAATATACTATTTTTTAAAGCCTGGGACAATATCTCGAGAATAAATCTCTTCAAAATACAAGAGCAGTGTTTCAGTGCTTCAGGTTTTTTAGTAAAAAAAGGGGGTACGCCTTACACGGAGAATATACCTTAAAATTAAAAAAATGCAGCTTTAAAAGCATAGGTGCGCGTTATACGCCAGATTTTACGGTAATAAGACTTTCCCTCAATGATAATTATTCAAAACTATATAAATATAAATGAATGTGTGTCTGTCTGTACTCGATGGATTCAAAAACCATACATCCAATCGCCGTGAAAATTTGGAAAATTATTAGGTATATCCCCGGGAAGGTTTTTGAAATTTTTTTTTTAAATTAGAGTTAGGTTTCTAGGTGCTCCCGAACAAAAATCCCAAAAATATCAAAATAACATTTAATCTATATATATAAAGGAGAAAAGCGACTCATTCACTGACTAATCACGATATCTCCGGAACTATTAAATCTACAAACTTGAAATTTCGTAGGCAGGTCCCTTTCATGGAGTAGACATCAGCTAAGAACGGATTTCGCAAGGATCGAATCCCAAGGGGCAATATAGATAATAATTATAGCACCATTATTAAACTATCAGATGTACAGTCTTGAAACTTGGTACACAGATTCCTTTCATGGAGTAGAGATCCCCTACAAAATGATTTTTACGAAAATCAACCTCCAAGGGGCGCTGAGGGTGCTTAAGGAGCTTTATGCATGATTATTACCATTTTTAAACTATTGGACGTACAGTCTTGAAATTTGGTATATATAAGCGGATTTCTTTTATAGAGTAAAGATCTGCTATAAAATGAGTTTTGTAAAAATCAAATCCCAAGTGGCGCTGTGGTGGCCAAAGGGGCGTTATACATATTTCCATTTTTAAACTATTAGACTTACAGTCTTGAAATTTGTTACGCAGATAACTTTCATGGTGTAGAAATCCGCTATAAAAATGGGGTTTTGAGAAAATGGACTTCCAAGTGGCGTTGCAGGGGCCAAAGAGGCGTTCTACGTAATTATTTCAATTTTTAAACTATTAGACGTACAGTATTGAAATTTGGTAAGCAGCTTCCCCTTTCATAGAATAGAGATCCACTAGAAAATGAGTTTTGAGAAAATTGAATCCCAAGTGGCGTTGCGGAGACTTAAGGGGTGTTAAAGATAATCATTTCCGTTTTTAAATTGTTTGCGGACAGTCTTGAAATTTCGGAAGTGGATTCTTTTCCTGGAGTATAGAGTTCCGCTTCAAAATGCATTTCGGGAAAATTGACTTCCAAGGTGCACTGAGGAGGATTAAGGGGCGTAATAAATAAATATTTCCGTTTTTCAACTATTAGATCCATCAGCTTGAAAATTAGAAGGTATGTTCCTTTCATGGATAGAGTTCCTCTAGCAAAGAGTTTTGCGAAAACCGACCCCCCCCCCCCCCCCAAAGGAGTGGGGTTGCTAGGGGTTAAGGAGAGTTATGGAAAAATTCCTGTTTTTGAATTTAACCCATTTACTTGAAATTTGTTGAGCACGTTTCTTTAGTTGAATAGAGTTCCACTAAGAATTGATTTTACGGAAATCAAGTCCAGGGGAAGCGGGGGGAGTTATTGGGGTGTATTGATATACAAAATTCCCGTTTTCGAACTACTAGGACTTTAATAATAAAATTTGGTTTGCATGTTTCTTTTGTTGAATTGAAATCCGCTAAGAATTCTCTCAACGGGGTATTGATGATAAAAATTCAGTTTTTGCTCTATTAGATTTAGACTTGAAATTTAGCACGCATGTTTATTTTATGGAGTAGAGATCTACTGAAAGTTGCATTGGTGGGAATCCTCTTGATTATTGGGTTACGTGAGCGCAAAAAAATGTTTCTACTTCTATTTTAGATATTAATAGAAATTAGAAATTATAATTTCTGTAATTTTTATATCAAGAGGTGAGAGTTACAGCTATAAATATATTTTTCAATAGAATCGAGTTCTTAGTGCTAGATATGAATATTTTATATATATGTAAACAGTATATATTTATACAACATCACGAAATACCCAGTGAAGCGGGTGGATAACGGCTAGTATATAATACAATGATAGATCCAAATTTGGGTGCTTTTCCATATCTTCGGCAGGCAATAAAGTCACCAAAAATTATACAACTGACGACAAACGGAATATTCCCACTGGTAACCTTTTACCATCACATTTTTAAAACAAGTCGCGAACTTTTCTTAGAAGTAACATCTCTTTTTCCTAAATACGTCAAAAATAGATGAAAAACCAATAAAAATTTGGGCTTTGATAAGAACCGCTGTGTGTGTTGTCGCCAATAAAGTCTGCTTGACAAGATTTGTGCCGGCAAAATGGAAAAGTACACAAATGTGTTTCCACTTTGAATAAATATTGAATAGATTTCATTAAAAATGCTGCACTTTAAATTATTTGAGTGACTACTGGAGCCATGTTTAAGCGACAAAAAGTGGAAGGATACCTCGCTTTTTGAAGTTCTATGTTACACAGCTGGATTATAAAATTCAGTTTAATTCAAAGCATTTTAAAATTAAATGATATTGCAACTATATTAAAAAAATGTATTTTTCAGTTAGCCGGGTACTGACGTTAAATCGCTATAATATTACGATAAACCCCATATGAAATATCGCCAGCTGCAACCATTTCTCGGCGTTCTCCGCGCCAGTATGTTAGTAGTAACTCAATAAAATTAATAAGTATTCTCAAACTATTCCATAAGCATTTTAATTTTTTTAAAAAAAACTAGTTTTACAGGATGAATTTTAAAATGTAAACTTATTAATTTCTTTCTTAGAAGTGTTAAAACGTATAGAAAAAAAGTAAATAAATAAAAATTTTGTAAATTTTTTCGAGAGTAATAAAAGATAAAAGTTAATGATACGTTTTAATAATTATAAAAAAAAAACAAAATCTAGTACAGTGGGTGATCGGTTAATGAACATAATCCGTTCCAAGACTATGTTCGCTATCCGCATTGTTCGTTAACCGATCATCGATTCACCCCAGACACACACTTCTATGTGAAATCAATTAATTCGTTCTGGAGACCCTAAAAAAGGAAATCAAAACCGAAACTGATGGTCTAATGTGTGTGAATATTCTAATTGATTTTTTTTCAATATAACTTTGAAGTTTAATTGGTAAGCAACATAATTCAGAAGAGATGAAAAACGATTTTTAGTCCGTTTCTCATTTTTCACGTATTTTTACGGCGGTAGCGCGTCATCGGCACCTTTATATTTTATAGTCTGCTCTGTTTGAAAAAATTAAGAATTTGCTTAATTTATTCGCCATATCAGCAAATCCACTCGCCCATAACTTATCAGCTGTCAGAAAATATTGATATTCATATTGAAATTCAAGTATTCAAGTGTATATTGATTTTAGTCATAATAATAATTATTGAATGACCTTTAAATTCATTGTTAATTCAAGTTTCATTTAGTATTATTAGTATTATATTTAGTATTATTAATTATCAGTACAAAGCATGCTTTAAACATTTCTCCTTTCAGTAATCCTATTTTGTATGCAAAATGATAACAAATGTTTAGTATTAATTTTTTTTTCAGAGCCGAGAAGTGTTCGTTAGAATTCGTTTTGTTCATTATCCGAATATGTGTTCGTTATCCGATCACAAAAATCTTTCGTGAAAGTGTTCGTTAAACGATCACCCACTGTATATCGTCTAAAAAGATTTTAGCTTTAAAGAAAATGCTTGACACATTTTATTTGCTAAATGAGAAAAAAGAATTTTTCCATAGTTTTATTATTTTTTTTATTTCATTTATTTTTTTTTTTATTTATTTATTTATTTATTTGCAAAAGAAGAATTTACGACATATTGCACCATTATATAGAAACATTTTCTTTTTCTAATATATAATTTTCATTAGGAACCAGTCAAAAAGAAAACTTGTTAATTATGCATAGATCATGAGCCTTTTGCTCAATGTCATATATTGAGTTTTCAATTAGAGAGAGAGATGCTGTAATTCTATGGCTGAAATCTGATGATTTCTAGAATTATATTTTTGCTAGTGGCAACAATGTAAACATAGAATTGTAAATAAGAATGACTTTACTCATATAAAGCTGTTCTATTTTCATATTAATCAAAACAGCATGTAAGTCTTGGTCCATTTAAGTAAATGTAATTAAGTAATTTGTGATCTAAATGGGGTAAAAGATTCAAAACACAAAAACGCAGTCTTAACTATCTTCTGATTGTTTATTTTAACATATTCCGTAAAAAAAATGCTGTAGATTTTGTGAATAATGATACAAAAGATCAACAAAATTTATTACCAGTTATTATTTTAACGTGCACTTTCTGGCTATACTTTTTAAATATTCTTTTTATCTACTAGTAATAAGTTAATCTAGTAGTATATATTCTAACACTAAAATTCGTGCAATAAAGCATTTATATTAACATTTCCGAAAGTTCTGAAGTGATTTCTTAGAAATCAAGATTACTTCAAATTCAATTTTTTTTTCTTTGCAAATTTTTATCAAGCTATAGTTGATGAGTGTTAATACATAGCTAACACCAATATCAGTCTCAGAAATGCTCTAAAAAACAAATAAGTTTCTAGCATCCTCTATGTACAACATATACAGCATTAACCACACAAAAAACCATTTTAACAATGATAATTCCAACTCATTTATGCTTCATTTACAGTTTGTGCATTATTCATAAATCATTGTTTAAGCAGCACCTGTTTTGAAAAAATTTATTAAGCAACCCAAATTTTTCTATTCCATGTCCGGGGCGAAATATCACAAATCCTTTATAATGGAAATGATGTTTCTAGAAAAGCTTTTGAGAAGCCAAATAGAAGAAACTAGCTGAAACTAATTGAAAATCATGGTGAAAACTTTTAAATAGTTGTTATCAAGGAAATCAGTATTAGCTAAAATGAAGAGAGAGAAAACTTTCAAAACATCATTAACAGTCAGCACTGAATCATTAATTAGTTCAACGTCTTTGTTATGTGTGGCGATCTAACGTTTTTCTACACATCATTTAAAATAAGAAATGAAAAATATAATCTGTTACGTTAAATCGGGGTTCGAGGATTTTATGCAAATCAAGCAAAGTACAAGAAGCGATGAGAATTTATTATCGAAAATCCAATCCTTTAATTAAATACAGGATTCAACAGCAATATTCGCAGAATAAATCTCAGAAGGTCTTCACACCTTCAACAGCAGTCAAGCACAATTATCAGTGTTTAAAATACATGAATTTAAAAGATTATTCACAAGCACAGCCGAGCTAATCGCAAGTCAAAACAATACTCACTAATCGCTTACTAGACTGGTTCGTTGCAGCGAGCACCGTTCTATTTATAGACCCGGCGGAAACTCCCAGAAAGATACGCTTGCGTCATAGAGCGTGAAATTTATCTACAAATTTCTAGAATTCAGAGGGTCCCGAACTCGCCAACATGGTCACCAAAATGGTCGCGAAATTGGCGGCCAACTTGATCACCAAAAAGGATGCCGACTTGGCTCTATCACCAAGATCTCGCCAAGTTCCCATTGAATCACCACTATAACGTAAGGGACGACGTTGCTTGGGAATATTACAATTTTAACATAAAATAAATATAACAGAGTAATATAAATGCCTTAAACATCCAAATACAAATTATTTACACTATTTACATAAAAAATTCGTAACGATATCCATGTCTTAATTAAAACAGTTTTATAGTTTCTAGGAAATTAAAGTTTTAAAAGAAACTATGTTCTACAAATATTAGCCATTACCCCCACTTCACTAGGTATTATGCCATTCTTTTTAAATCTTTGTTATCTAAGTGCAAACACTAAGCTTTCGATTGTATTGAAGGTTATTCTTAGAGCCCTCGCCTTTTCAATTAGAAAAAAACATTGCTTGAATTTCTAAAACAGCAGTATATTAATCATTCATGTCCCTGTAATCCTCTACCCTCGGAATCAGTTAAACACCCATTTTTTATAGAGGATCTTAACTCATTAAAAGTAAAATGCTTACAAAACTGCAAGAAACTGTTTGAAATTAATGGTCCAAAAACGATTTTTTTTTTTACCTATAACCTCCTGTAACCTCGCTCGGAAGTTGATTTGCTCAAACCTCGTTCTTATTGGATCTCTACTCAACAAAAAACCGTATCAGCCAATTTTCAAGTCTAATAGTTCAAAAACAGGAAATTTTACCTAAAACTTCCTTGTGCCTCCTTCCTTCCGTAATCTCCTTCTGGAGTCGATTTTCTCCTAGCGCGTCCTTAGCAAATCTCTACTCAAAAGAAGAAACATGCCTGACCATTTTCAAATCTGCAGTTTCAATACTTCCAGAGATTTCGCGATGAATCGATTTTCTCTTATGCATAGAAATTTATTTGGAATCAACTCTAATTTGATTTTAAAAGCAGCTCTTTTGGTTCCAATGACGTCACTGCAAGAAGCGGAGCCACATTTATTTCAACCCGAGACTGGTGCCGCTTTTAATTGCTGTTGCAAATAAACAAGGTCTTTTGTCACACAAATGTTGTTGAAAATTCAATTGGAATTTTCATTGCTTTTTCATTCAGAGAGGGTCTTTATAAAAATGACTGGAATTTAGTTTTCAATATGTTGTCAAATCAAAATCATTTTTCATTCATGCTTGATTTTCTATCCAATGTTTGTTGAAAAGGGATCTATTAACCAAATATTTCCACGCCTAGGGTCTTCTTCCGGAAACCCAGTGGTAGCGTATCATGCTTCCACGCCACGGGTGAGTGAGTGAATATTAACGTCGCACTGTTCAGCTACACGAGGGTTTTTGGCGACGGACCACGCAATTTTGAACCATGGTCAAGTGACGTGGACAGACACCTGAGCTGGCACCCCTCCTCTCCTAACTACCACACCACACCAAAGAGAGGACGTTTCAGCTCTCGACAGATTTAACGTGCATTGCTCCCCTACACGGTGGGTCTTTAGTGGTACTGGGCTCGAACTCTTGACAAGGTCAGCCACGATCCAATACCTTGACTACTCGGCTACCACGGCCTCCATGCCATGGGTCCAGGGTTCAAACACCAGGCTCGGGAAGGTCGACTCAACCTTTCATCCCATCAGTGGGTTGATAAATGAGTACCAATTTTGCTTGAGAACTTCTCACTGGAGATTTCGCGTCAGACTCATCACCGGACCAGAACATCTGCTCATACACCTCAGTGTCCAAGATCATGAAAACTGAGATAGGCAGTTGCGCCACTGAGTTTAGTTCAGAATCCTCTTCCTTTGGGTAATAAAAACAAAAAATTCTGTCAGATACTGTTGAGTAATGAATAGCAGCTGCTGGTTGTGTAGGTAAGAGTTATATTAACGGTCCACTATTAAGAAACACGCTGTAGACAACAGACCTCGTAAATTTGAACCACGGGCTAATGAAGAATACGACACCTCAGAAATAAACTACTATACTAGGAAAACGGAGGGACACTGAACCGTGACATATTTAACGTACATCGGCGTTCATTATCACAAACGACTGCTTTACAGTTTTGTAGTCTAAAATATATAATTTTTCATACTGCACATATCTTGAAATGTGCGTTACTGTAATGAAGTGTAAAATATTAGAAAAAGAAAAAAATTAGCGCTGTCATCCCAATCAAGGAAGCCGGTCACCTTCAACTAGCCGGGTAGTTTTTATAAATAGGCCGGCAGCTATTTCATTTTTTAATACAGTGTATCATCTTAACACACTAGTTCAGTAAAATGTTTAAAACTATTTCGAGCATAATTCTCAAAAAAGACATTCAGATTAGAAGCTACCACACAGAATACATTGAAACATTAATTACAAAAACTGAAATTAACGATTTTTCACTCGTTATGACATCTAGGACAAAAAGAACAGATCTAGTACAATCATCTAAATTTTTTTTTATTGGCAAGACAAATCTTTAAGACGGCAAATCGACGTAAATCACGCATGAAATAGTAAAACCCATTGCGGTAATTTCAATAGAATATTCATTTTATACACAAAGTTAGTAATAATAAAAAAAAATTCAGAAATACTTTATAAATAGTAATTTCAGGCTAGTAGAATAAGAAATATACAAGAAAAGGTAAGTGTGAAACAAAACTTAAAATTCATTTTCCTGTAAATGAAATTTTCTAGACCATTTTATTTTTAAATTTTTCCCATGCGCGTAAATTTTCGCTCGAGATTCAAGAAATTTTTCAAAAAGGTTCCAGTATATCTTAACAGGAATCTTTCTGGTTGTATAGTTACATGCTTTTCTGTACCCGACGAAAATAAAAAATCTAAAAATGACAAAAAATACGATTAAAGATAAAAATTTTATGAAAAGGAATTAATGTGCAAGAAAATATTTCTTTAAAAAAAGCTTATGTACGAAATTATTAATGGATAAATAAAATTATTTTAAATATACTTTAATGTGATTATTAAATTAAATCAATTGAAAAAAGGGTACTTACGTACTATAGTAACAATCACCAACTCTATTATTAACTTGCCAAGTTGGCAAACCCGATTTCCTATCACTGAATTAGCAACCAGGTGTTTCGTTTCATATAATATCGCCAATAGGTTGCGATAATACACAAATCCGAAAAAAGTAATAAATAAAATGCAGGAAGCGAGTCGAAATTCCCCCTAAAAATTTTACAGTTAAAAAATGCTAAAATTTAGAATGAAAAAAAAGCAATGCCAATGTTCAAGATAACTCGGCAAATTAACAATCCCGATTTCGCATGTGGCGTTCGCGCTGAATTGGCAACCATGTGCTTCGTTTCATATATAATGTTGCCAATACAATTGCGATATAGCACCAAAAACATTTTAACCTTTATTTTGGGATAAATAATATGGTGGTTATGTTTGCAAAATTTATTTATTTTACATTAATAACAGAAGAAAAACAAAAGAACGATTTGTTGTCCACTTAATATGCTGCTAAATAAAGGTGATTAAACACAGTTTAAAATAACGTGTATAATGCTGATTATAGACAATCTTAAATATTGTGAGTAACAACTAAAATCCTTTTAACAATCTCATTTATATGCACATTACATTCACATTGAAAAATTACATGAAATGTACAAAAAAAAACTTACCTCTTAATCTTGAATGTTTGTTTATCAGCGAAAAATCAAGATAGCCATTTTTAATCTTCAAATAAAGTACACTAACTATCGTATATTTTCCCTTGTTTACTTCCAGATTTGCATTTCCATATTTCGAAAAGCAAGTACAAACCGACAACACGAAATAATATCAACAAACTGACGTATTATACCACCAATTTACGACGGTTGCCAACTCTCACTTTCAAATTCGTTAGATATACTTACTTGTAAAAATATCTAAACTCAGAAAGAGGTTTACTAAAAGTAGTCGCTAAACTCAGAACGAATTTTTCTGAAAGCAGTAGCTAAAATTTTTTAAAAGAGTATAATCCATTTTTACCATATTACGTTTTATTAATCGTCATTTTTGAAACATAATCAACAAAAAAAAATTAAATAATGCCTCAATTTTTCTTCTGACTATCAAATTTTTTCCCCGGACCACATGTAGGCATCCATTGGTATAGAATACTCAGAAGTTTCTCACAAATCTATTTAATGACATTCCGAACAACATATTTAAATGAATTTATTTTTATTGTGCCCATATAACTTTACCCAATCTGGTACCTGTTTACCCTTAGAAAGCTGACTTGCTTACTTTTATTACATCGACTGCCATATTAGATTGGGGAAAAAGAAATAAATTATTTTTGCATGAAATTCAAGACTTCATTTAACATGTTTCGGATTGTCCGATTTGGGTCAAATATGCACCGTTTTGTTGTGTAATTTGTTGCCATTTTAAAGGTAGCTTCATAATGCCTCTCTCATAGAAGTCTTGGTCCTTATTGGCGAAAAACTCTAGTAATCGATTTTCACAATTTTCTCGATCCCAATTTCTTATCACTCAGGAAATTTTGCAATGCGAGAAAAGGGTGGAAATCGCTTGGTGCCAGGTCCAGACTATGTAGCGGTATCTAAATAAAACCAGTACTTAGGCATCACGCGAAGACGATCATTTTGGCGTGATCGATAAAGTACTGGCGTTCGGAACGGAAGGTGCCCGGTTCGAATCTACCTACATTGGGACGTGATAAATAAAATAAGAAGAGAGTAAAAAAAATAATAATAAATAAGAGGAGGAATAATAAAAAATAAAAACATACTCTCTCTGAAACAAACGATAGATCACCTTTCTCTCATCTCAGCAAGAAAAATAATAAGAATAAAAATAAACTAAAATAAAAAATAATGAGAGAGAGAGAGAATAAAATAAATAAACATGCTCTCTCCGTAACAAACGAACGAAAAAAAATCGTTCGCCTATCCATCTCACTGGTGGGAGAGTAGTGTAGCGGTATCTAAATAAAACCAGTACTTTGACATCACGCGAAGACTATCGTTTTGGGATAATCGATTAAGTACTGGCGTTCGGAACGGAAGATTCCCGGTTCGAATCTACCTACAACTATATGGTGGATGCAGTAGAACTTCCCATACAAGCTCCCAAAGTTTCTAGCGAGTGACTACAGACGATATTGTCCTGATGGAACACATCAACTCTTCTGTTGGCCAATTTTTGCCGTTTCTGGTCAATCTCTAGTCCAGTTGTTCACAGTAGAGATTTGAATTAAGTGTTTGGGGCCATACGGAAGAGCAACTCATAATAAGGGATTTATTTCCAGCCCCACCAAATACACAGTAGAACCCTCCTGGCCATTAATTCTGGTTTGGCCAACATTTGAGCTGCTTCACCGCGCTTTGACTACGATTGTTTTCTTACAGTATTGTCGTCTGTGATCCACTTTTCATCCCCAGTTACCATCCGTTTAAGAAATGGGTCGATTTCTTTCCGTTTGGCCAAGGCTTTTCAGATGGAAATTTGATTCATCATGTTTTTGGTGCTAATTAGTGTGGCACCCAAACATCGAGCTTCTTTTTGAATCCAACTTTGCGCAAATGGTTTAAAACCATTTTATGGTAGATCTTTAGCTTCTGGGCGATGCTACGACTACTAACATGCCGGTCAACTTCGATTATTCCTGTGATTTTATCGACATTTTTGACGACGGGCCTGCCTATGCGAGGTGCATCTTTAACATCAAAAATGCCTGAACGGAATCGACGAAACGAAAATTACACGTAAGTAGCGGTTACACAGTATCAGCACCGTAAACCCCATTCCCAATTTCAGCCATCTGGCTTGCATTTTCGCCTTTGTCAAAGAAAAAATGTAAAATGTACCGAATTTTCTCTTTGTTGACTTCCATTTTTAACACCTTGTAACTCACATCTGAATGAACCAAATAAAAAACAGCAAAAGATGTTTTTTTGTGTGAAATGTCGCCTTGACAACGAACATAAATTCGAAATTGTTTGATCGATACTTCACGAGATATCGACACCAAAGCCATCTACCGAAAAAATAATGGATTTCTTTTTCCCCAACATAATATTTTGGATAGAGTTTCCGCTTAGGAAATTGTGACGTTATTATTGTTTCGACATAGTCTTACCCAGTCTCTGGAACCTGACGTCTTTATTCTTCTGGCATAGCTTTGCGCAATCTTTGAATACCGATTCCGATATGGAAGCTGACGTTTTTATTACTACAACATATCTTATATAACGTTTCCACTTAGAAAGCTCACGCTATTATTGAATCAATATGGCTTTACCGAATCTTTGGATACTGTTTCCATTTGAGAAAGCTGACGTTTTCATCCCATCCTCATATTTTAGATATACTATATCTGCTAGGAAACTAATGCTTTTAATGTGTCAAAATAGCTTTACCCAATCTTTGGATACCATTTCCATTTCAAGAGGCTTACGTTTCTATTTTATAGCCAGAAATACTTCAGATACCGTTTCCACTTCTGAAGCTAACGCTTTTATTGTGTCGATGTAACTTTAACCAGTCTTCGGTTATAGCTTCCCTTTTAGGAATCTAACGTTTCTTTTGAGTCTTATGTTCTGGGTACCGTTTCTGCTTAGGCAACTGATACTTTTATTGAGTCAATATAAATTTATCAAGTCTTTGGACATCGTTTCCAGTTTAGGAAGCTTATGTTTTCACTGTATCGATAAAACTTGGATACCGTTTCCACTTAGGAATCACAAGATATATTGATCACATAAGATTATTGAATCACAAGATATATTTCGGATTCCGTTTCCACTTAGGAAGCTGACGCTTTCATTGTGTCGATGTAACCTTATCCAGTCTTCGGATACCATTTCCACTTCGGTAGCTGACGCTTTTACTGAATCACAAGATATATTTTGGATACCATTTCCACTTAATCTAACGCTTTTATTGTGCCGGCATAGTTTTACCCAGTCTTTGGATATCATTTCAATTTTAAAAGAAAGCGACGTTTTCATTGAATCAACATGTCTTGTATATCGGTTCGACTTATGAAGCTTTATTGTGTCGATGTAACTTTAACCAGACGTCGATTACCATTTCCGTTTTAGGGAGCTAACATTTTTATTGTATTGCTTGTCCTGGATACCGTTTCCGCTTAGGACATTGACGCTTTAATTGGGTCACTATAGCTGTCGATAGTCTTCGGATACCGTTTCCACTTAGGAATCTGACGTTTTTTAGTGTCGACATAGCTTTGCCCAGTCTTTGGGTATCGTTTCAATTTTAGGAAAATGAAGTTCAGTTCAGGTTTTGTGGGATATAGAGCAACAAAGGCTATTATCCCAAAATGAAGTTTTTATTGAATCAACATATTTTGGATACCATTTCCGCTTAGGAAGGTGGCGTTTTTATTGCCTTGGCATGTCATGGATACGGTTTCCACTTAGGAAGCTGTGTGTCAACTAATCTTTAGCCTGTCTTCGGATACCTTTTCGCGCGAATTGGTAACGAATTAATGCGTAATTCCTTTCATAAGATAAAAATATTATCTTATTATATTTTATCTAATAAACACTTTTAGCTATTTTTTGAAAACGTAATTAGTGTTTTGTAATTTTCCCTGCTTTTCTTTTTTCAATTCCTACTATTAGCTCACTCTTTCTCTCTCTATATATATTTATTTATATATATATGTATTTATCTTGTTCAACTATTCAATCGTTAATAAAATACATTTTAAAGCGCTCAATTGAGCTGAAATTTTATATACATATTTATTTTGGATGACATTACAGTAATTTAATTATAATTAGTAAAAATTTATTGATTAAAAGTAATTATTCGTAGAATTACAAATACACAGCCACAATGGCATCATCTTGTCGACTTGTGTCAAAACTTAAAAAGGTTTCTTTCTCACATTTTAAAGCGCTCATTTGAGCTGAAATTTTCTATACACTATTTTTTTGAGTGACAATACGATAACTTAATTATAATTATAATTAATTGACTGAAATTCATTATTTATAATTACAGATACAGAGCCACATTGGCTTTATTTTTAACGATTTGAGTCAAAACTTTAAAAGATTTTTTTTCTTTCATTTTAAAGCATTCGTTCGAATTGAAATTGTATATACAAGATTGTTTTGTGGATGACAATACGATACTTTAATGATAATAAATAGAAATTAATTGCCCTTAGTCCTCTCGCTGCGTAGTGCTATGTCTGCTACGTGTACTTTGCCCGTGGAAATCGCGGGATGCGCATAGAGAGGGTTAATATTGTGATTCTGTCCTATGAATATACATATTTATATTAATTGTAATTGTTTGATAAAAAGTAGCTACTTATATAAAATAAAAAAATTTCTTTGTTGTTTCTTATTAGAAATTGATTTAAAAATTTTTTTTTGTTACTTGTTTAAATAAAATTGTTAAACTTTTTTTTTAAATAATAATAATTTCCAAATTAAGTATTATTTTTCGATATGATATTTGCTTCGCCAAAATATATTACCTTGGAGAAATATCTGGAATATAATTTTGAAAATGTGTGGTTTTTTTAATTTAGCAGTTTTTATATTCTTGAATACAAACATGTTATAAATCCCATAAAATACGCTCTCACAAAAAATCTTTTATAGCCATTAAATATTTTAAAGTTGTACTCATATGATCGCTACTAAAATTGATCGGGGACTTCCGAAATTTGTAGGAAAAACCCTATAGCTGAATTTTTAAAATTCAAACAAAAGAAAAAACAACAACAAAAAGGAAATAAAAGTACCATGAAAAAAATTTTAAAATAATCAAATTTTCGAATTTTGATCTTTGCAATTTTAAATAAGTTCATCAAATATCAATATACTTGAGGGTATACCCATCCTTCACATGGGTGAATTGAAAGGTATAACAGAGACATTTTAAAAGACATTGTGAGAATGATAATTTTTTAAAAGAAATGGAATTAAATTCCAGATTATTTGTTTCTTTAGGCTGAGAATCACCTAGTAACCACGGGACGACTCTTTCCACGTACAAACCCTCTTGGGAAATTTTTAGTCTTTTAAAACTATTTTATTTGCAAAGAACCCTCTGAAGAAGAGAACGTGATTATTTAAATTAGGTCTACTATATAAAGTCTCGGCTTTCAAACTAAAGAGACAGAAAGTGAGAGAGATAGGATAGATCACTAGTGGATCAGATATTAATCAAATTGTTAGTGTAACGAAAACATTTGATAATAGTAATGTGAGGCTTCCGCCCGTGGGGATCTAATTTCTACATTATCTATGAGACATGTTTCTGTGGCGAAGAACGAAGGTCCACTCAAATCATTCATTTCTAAAACCTGTTTATTAAGGTTTTAGCTTAAACACAATACACAACAATAATAATTAAGTAAGATGATCTAGAATAAGACGCAACACGTATTACCAAATAGTCGCGTACTCGACCACTGAATCTAACTTTATAGATAATTCCTCTTACACTAATATGCGTCTTTTCCTTATAGCTTATATAAAACTGCTTACCTCTGTATCCTAGATAATCAGAGCTACTTTCTTTATCTGTTCTGAAGTGACTTTAATCTGACAGTATTCCTTATGGCCTCGAACTCACCTTTGGTTCGGCAGTACCGGCACGGCTAGGCTATTTCACGGAGTTAGGCTTCTTCTAACTTTATTTCCAATCATTTTACAGCTAACTCTCCGCTTAGCGACTTCACTTCCCACTTAACAATCCCTTCTACGCATAGACATAGATCCGGACATAGACTCCGCTCTACTGCTAACTTCCAATATATATATAATTCCTAATTTACATAACCACGTTCTTCTTCTTGAGTTGGTTGGAAAGAATTGCCATTTCGGCCCCAAAGAAACCCCAAGAGGACATTAATAGAAATCACACGATGAAATCCCCGTCACAGTAATTATTAAAGTGCCGATTGGTCACTAGAGATTAGATAGCTAGGAAAGTAGTACATTCGAACCAGAAGTAAAAGTGTACTGATATTTAAAGTCTTTTCATACTTCGCGTACCTCGTTATTTATCTACGTATTGCTTCAATTGGGCGCATCTCTTAATTTAGATTGCTTGAACTTGTGTTGTTGATTGTGTGATCAATAAATAGATTGTTTTTGGATATGGCTAGTCTTACTTCCCTTCCTCTCACATCTTTTGGCGTGGATCAACAAGGGACCTCACAACCATAGTTAACTTCTTTTACATTCGGAAATCAGAATTTTTGTAAAGGAGCAGTCATAACTAAGCTCTACAATTATGTAACCGAATATGGTAGCAATGTTCACCCTATTTGACAGACATGTTTTTGCCGTCCTATAAATAGAATAAACATTTCCCTTCAAGGACTGAATATACATGTTATTAAAAATTAAAATAAAAATAAAGGCTTTGGTTTGAAAACTTAGCTTGTGGGCATCATATTGTATGTTGAAGAGAATATTGAGCTTCTTTTCCAAAACTGAATAGTTTTCTATTAAATAAATTTAAATGATTTTAAAATTTGAAAAAAAAACTATAAGAGAATATTTTTTAGAAGAAAAAACTAAGCATGAATGGATGAAAAATTCAGTTCAAGTTCTAGAAAAGAACAGGAAGCTCATCAGTTACGGAGAGGAAAGAACTTTTAAGCAGATTTGTTGTTAACATCTAAATTTAAGCAAAAACAACTCATTAAATTTTGGTTGCGAATTCATACAGAATACTCGGAAGCTCTTCCCTCATTTATAAACATTTTAATGTTGTTACGAATAATGTATTTAAGGTATCCGACTACGTTCGGAACTATTATTTTGCAAAGACGTACAACTGGACATTTTTTTATGATATTTAGTGTCACTTAGATTAGAATACATGTATAAAATTGTTTTAAGAATATTATTACAAAAAATTATTTCGATGCAATATTTTGATAAAAATGAACATAGAATTACCTATATTCAAAACATTCTCCTTTTATGGAAAATGCTTCTATAATAATAATATTTTGCCTATGTATAGCTCAGAACTCTGTACAGAGCCTGAACTAGGATTTTTGAAATATATAATTTAGAACTGGATTTATTCATATTTTGTGATACAACAGAGTGGAGAAATTTTAAGAAAAAAAAACCAATGATTATTTTAATTGGTAGTAACTCTGAAAACAACGTGAAGTTTACAAAATTCCTAGTTCAGGCTCTCTGGAGAAATCTTTGCTTTATATTAGCACACAAACTATTATTGTCATAGAAGCATTTCTCATAAAAGGAAAATGTTTTGAAAATAGGTAATAGGGGAAAAATGTAGTCTTTTCATATAAAATATTTTGGCACAAAAGTGGTCTAGGGGTCACTCAGTCACCTCAAGTACCTTAAGATTGTAAAAAATCGTTTTCCACTCCCACACAAAAAAGAGGGAGATATGGAACAAATACATTTTAGTTCCCATGACTATTGACATATAGGAAGATACTGCTAAGAGGTCTTTGGTAACAAATAAACAGTTTTCTCAGAATTAAAGATTGCGTGAGCCTGGGATGATTCTGTGCCCTGCCTCGACCACTCCTGGGTTAAATAGTAAATTTGTTCCATTTACGAAAAAGTTTCGGAATAAAATTTGCTTGTTGATTGTGCAGACCTTTTCTACATTTGAAAGTTGCTTAATCACGTCAAACTCATAGATAAATGATGAAGTTATTATTTTCACATTCTTTGTAATAACTTTAAGTTAAAAACGAAATGCTGGATGAGGTATGTTATTGTATTTCCAACACTAGAATTCTTTCTAAAATATCAAAAATTGATTAATTTTATTTAATTCTTCACACAAAGTTAACAATCTTTCTATTTAATTCAAATAACTGTACGTATCGTTTTTAATGTAAACATATATTCAGCAAACCATTTAATTAAATATAAATGTTACCAGTACAAAAAAGTGGGTAAACTGTTAGATGGGGGAAAAACCCACATTTTTTTCTACTGTATATTGATTTTTTAGAAATGGTTTTCCTTCAATGTAACTGGAGTTTATTTCGACTCAAATATTTTTCATCAAAAAATAGTAATCTCATAAAATGTCCTTCGAAAAATAAGAAAGGAAAATAATTTGTTCTATTTTTGGCATCTTATACATCGTTCTGACGATTAAAGTAAAAAAGAAACTTTTAAAATAAAGCACTAAATATAGTTCGTTGGTGTAGTCTGTATTTTTTGATCATCTATATGATAAAGCAAAAGGTTCTCATAAAATTTATTTTTATTCTAAGCCAAAATTGGGTTTTTCGGGTATTAAAGAAAAATGAAATTTTGAGATACATATATATATATATTCTTAAAGTATACAGTTGATAGATTAATATTAATTGGCAATTAGAAAATATCCTTTTTTCTCTGAAATAAGTCTGATACATTTCCCTTGAGTTTATTCGATATTACTTCAACCAGTTAAAATGAATATAATTTTAATTGAATTGTTTTTTGTAAAATGGTTTTACTACTAGTATTTCATATAAAATATACCTTTTATATTGAGCTACAAAAAAGTTCTATTTTCCCTGATATTGTGAAAATATGAAATAAAAGATTACTTTATACCTTAAATACACTACTTGGCAATTGCTAAGGAACAAGTGATTTATGCAAAATTACGTCTCAGACAGTAGCAGTAGACCAATACAAGTAAATAAAAGTTCAGAGGGCGTGGTAGACCAGGACACATTATCTGTATAAAAGACAGTGCATACAAGCTCGTGATTCATACCAAAAATTGATGCTGTTTAAGATTTGGCAAAAATAGTGCTGGATGCCATAAAAGTTTCTTCTCTGAAATTCTGTTTGGTTCTTGCAATAATTAAGAGCAAAATGTGTGTCAACATCATTTGAGTGGCTACGATTGTAGACGAGCAGTTGGATGACTGGAAGCAGATCAAAGTGTCGCCACTGTAGCTGCTGCAATGGGTGTAATCAAAGAGTGTCATCTCTCGATTAAAGAAGGTCGTTGAAGGTGGAAATACTTTGCGAAATCATGTCGTAGGTCAAGGTCGGAAAACCACATCTTTAGAGCATCACTATGTAGCCCTCGTGGCAAAAGGGAAGAGAAATTTCACTACTGGCCGGATAGCTGCAAATCTATTGTTGTTGTTGTTGACCAGAAGTGCTAGACCAGATCCATGACACCGTACACTCTCAAAAAATCGAAAACCAGCAAGGGAATGTCAGCTAAATCCTGCTTGGTGAGCCCTAGGCATTCGAGGGTATGAGCAGGCTCAAAAGAACAGTTGGTACACATTTCAAAGCTCTTGGATCCTTCGGAAAATTTCATTGATTTCAGGTAACCACTTCGAAAGTGGTCTAGAATAGTTTGTTCCTGTCTATTGTGAAACCGTGGGCCAGAGAGCCTCCAAGACGAGAACACTGATACCAATGGTGCTCTGGGGGGGGGGCCTAATCCAAGAGATCTTATTCTGGTGTTTGGAACTGCTACCGTTACGCATGTTTCAGCAAGAATCATCTTACGGCGATTATATAAATCAAGTTGGTTTGTATGCACAGGTCTGTTTCCACTTCAACCACACCATCGTCCTGGGAGATTATGCTGGTTTAAAGAACATGTTAGTTGAGATAACCAAAATTGGTATAGAGTGATGTTCTCCGACAAATATCGTTTCAATGTGACAAGTAGTTCTGGCTACCAATTACTGTGGAGAGAGTGTGGAACACGTTATGCGTAAAAGTTTGTTTGTAGACGTAATCGTTACGGCTAAAGCGTGATGGTGTGGACAGGTATCAAGCCCAATCGCAAAACGCCGCTTCACATCTTTGAGTGAAGAAGCGTTACATTGCAACGGTATTGTAGAGAGATTATTCTCGATAATGCTTGTATTTATAGGGGTGCTGTAAGTCCAGACATTTTGTTTATGGACAATAATGCGTGGCCACACAGGAGCGATGAGATATCGGACACACTGCAAAGTGAAAATATTCTCCGAGTGCAATGGCCTGCTTACTCTCCCGATCTAAATCCTATTGAACATGCCTAGGATGCTCTTGGCAGACGTGTTGCATAAAGAACCATCCCTCTGCAATAGCAAACGCCTTGAGACAGGAGTGAGACTCGTCGATAGTTTAGTGAAGAGCATGGAGAACAGATGCAAAATGTGTCTTAGTGTCAATGGTCAACACACATCTTATTAAGGTACTGATGTCTGCATCATTCGAAAGACACATTTTGAAGATCTATTTTTTGTGGATGTTTGGATATCATTCAAGGAGCATCTGTTTTTTTAAATTTCAATGATTCGATGTGTCAATATCTGTATCATTTTGCACTATAATAAATGCACATCGTCCCTACTAAATATATACTTAATTTCAATTCTTCCATTATTGTCTTTTCTTTTTCTTTTACTCCGAAAAATGTAATTGTTCCTTAGCAACTGTCAAGCAGTGTGTAATGAAATGCACTTGTTGCGGCGCAAATGTCGAAAATTTGAAACATTTATAATTAAACTAGCTATTACCCGGCACTTCGATGAGTATTTCACGATGTTGTATAAACATGCTTACTGTTTTTTTAAGATATTGATATATGTCTAACCTTTAAGCTTTCATATGTATTGAAAAACATTTTTATTTGAAACTTTATTTAAATTATTCCTTTTTTTCTTATTAAAACATTCCTCTTAATTTAAAAAGAACTTGAATTTCTAAAACTAAAATCTATTTATAATTTGCACATCTATAAAATCTCTTGGTAATTGATTTCTGTAAAATGCATTCTTAACATATCTCTATTCAACATAAAAAGTTTGCTTACCAAATTTCAAGTTATTAAGTCTAAGAGTTCAAAAACTTATTTTTTTTTTATCTATATGCTCCTGTAATCCCCGCAATCCTGCATTTGCAGTCAGTTTATGCAAATCCAGCTCTTAGCGAATCATTATTCAACAAAAGAACGAGGTCTGCTTAATTTCAAGTCTGTAAAGCTAACATTTCAAAAATTCAAACCTTTTATTTTGCATGCCCTTAACCCCCTTGGCAGACGATTTCACAAACACGCATTCTTTGCGGACCTCTACAAAACAATTGAATCATGCTTACCGAATTTCAAGGCTGTAAGTCTAATACTCCAAAAGTGGAAATGTTTTTATTTAAAAAACTCCCCTCAGTCCTCCACCCTTAGGTATAGATCTTCATAAAACCCATTCTTAACATATCTCTTTTCAATCAAAGAAACTTTCTTACCAAATTTCAAGTATATAGGTCTAATAGTTCAAAAACGGGAAGGTGTTTATATGTAATGCCTCCTAATCCCTCGTAACACTTCTTAGGAGTCTATTTCCGTAAAACCTATTAGCAAATCCTGATTTAACTAAAGAAAAATGCACACCAAATTTTATTTCTGCAAGTCTAATTATTCAAGAGATGTTGTTCTGAGTGAGTGTGTAAATCGCTTTTATATAGAGAGATATTTTTGATACATATTAACAATGCAAAACAACAGTTTACATAACAACAATGCAAACAACAATTAAATTAAGATATAATTGATAATATTATATCGTAACCCTTTACCTATCGACGGTACTTATAATTACCATTCACTTTAAAATTACATAGAATAACCATTTTTACGAATACTGTGACGATACTTAGCAGGAATATTCTTTTAAATCCACTTTTCCCAGATATATGGAAGCACGGATTCTATGAGGAGTATTTTAGTGGGGAAGGGAATAGTTTTATATAGCAAAAAAGTTGTGCTTTTTTTTAGCTGACGGCGTTTTCAGGGGATTGCGAAGATTGTCATTTTTGTTCCGAAAAAGCAGTTAATGTCAAAGGGTAAATGTCTTTTTTTTTTTGTATGTTAAGGAAGACCTTAGAAAACGATTTGACTATTTATTTTAATTGAACAATGTACATAATTAATTTTACAGTTGAATATCTTTAATTAATTAATTGGCTCTAACGAATTAAATATCCCAAAGTTCAGTATTTTTTTTATGTGCCTTAATTTTCAACATAGTGATTAAAAAAAATATTGCATGAAAAAACTGCATTAAATCATAATGCTGTAGATAAAGGGTTAATTTAATACCTATGGAATAACACAACAATTTTTCTCTAAACACATAGAGAAAAATTGTTGCATTTTATTTCAGAGATATTAAATTAAGATATAATATTATCAATTATCTTTTATTTTCAATAGACAAAATATATTCTTGTTCAATAGATTACTCTTTTGTGGGCAGCTATTTTTAACGTAACATTTTGACTAGAGATGCTTGGTATAAAAAACGTCAGCGTTTCTTGAAAATGCAATCAGCTCACTCATGCATCTAAAAATATCATTTTCAGATGAAAGCTTTTCATTTGTATATTCATTTTGTGCTTTGTTATTATGTTCTGCCATTCTAAAAACATGCATCTAGCAGTGAAACACAATTCTATTTCACAATATTCACTTAAATAAAAGGGGAGATGCACTCATTTTTTCTATGTTTCATAACCTTTCAAGACAGGTTTTATCTCTTTCGTTAAAATTGTCAATAATCTCCTTTAAAAACCTTCTTTTTATCAGATATTTGTTAGCAGTCCTTTCAAAGGAGTCTCCTTTCTAAAATAAACAAAACCACTTCACTTTATTGATTAAAAGTCCTTACAAAGCTCTCTATATTAGAGCCTACAATCATTGAGTACGGTTGATTCGATTCTTGTTGCTATATAACCCTACTCTAAAGAAATACCGGAGGACATTAATCTGTTTTATGAGCAAGACATTGATTCGAAACAGGACAAGGGTCGTCGTGTATGCTATTAAAGTTCTTTTTCAATGTTCTTGAAGCACTTAGACTCAACGGACTCGAATGTAATAAGTTTAAGACAACTATAAGTCAAGCTAATAAAGTAGACAGACTATCGGATCAAAAGATCAGACTTTTGTTATAAAAGTGATGCACAGAATCACAGATAAATAATGGCCGTGCAATTAATAAAAAAATGAACTAAAATTTCATAGTTATCTTAATATGTAAATTTGAATCTATGTATATAAAAGAAAAAAGCCACTCATTCATTGCAGATCTCCAGAAGAATTAGATGCACTGACTTGAAATTTGGCAGACATGTTCCTTTCTTGGAGTTCAGATCCGCCAACTCCATGAAAGGAACATGTCCGTTTCGGAACCATCACACCTACAAACTTGAAATTTGGTCGGTATGCTTCTTTTGATAACTAGAGATACGCTAAGAAAGCGTTTTGGTCATCCATTACCAGGAAGGGGGGATTGCAAGTGGTTAAGGAAACGTTAAAGATGATAACACCTGTTTTTGAACTGCTTGATTTACATATTTGAAATTTGGTAAACATGTTCCTTTTGTTGCATGTTAGAGCGCATTTTAAGGAAATCGATTGTCTTTATGAGCAGGAGTTTCGGGGCAGTTACTAAGGGGCAGAGATGAAAAAAATCCGTTTTTTCGAACTACTAGACCTAGAGTAATGAAATTAGGTATGCAGGTTTCCTTTCTTGAGTTGAAATCCTCTAAGAACGTTTTCTCACAGAAATTGACTCTCATAGGGAGTTATGGGACATTTTGACAAAAAAAAAGTTCCATTTTTGAACTATTAGACACAGACTTGAAATTTTGCAAGCATGTTTATTTTTCTAAAAAGAGATCCATTAAAAAGAGATTTTGTAGAAATCCACTTTTATGTGAGTTATAGAAGCAGAAAAGATAATTCTGCTTTAATTTTATAAATTCAAGTCCTATACTCTTTAAAACAAGAGGTAAGGGGAATGTTTTTCAATGCAATCGATATCGAAAGCTGAAGGCTAAAACTTAGATATCAATAATTTATATATATACAGTGGTGGTCACACAAAATTGATGACACTTTTTAAAATTGTGATGTTTTTAGGTTTGTATGCTTAAAGAAAATGTTACGTTTCACAGAATGCAAAGTCTTTTATATGATTTTAAAGATAATTTAACACTGAGTTCAATACAAAAAACAAAACTCAAATATTTGCAACGCAAATAAAGTTATACTGTAATATGAATCATTAGATATTGATGAAAGCGGTGATTATCACTTCTTGTAGGGTAGCCTTTATTTTTTTATTACAACTTCCAGCGATGCTTCTTGGCTAAAACAGTTTTAAGCTCTTCCTTTTATATGATGCGGGGGAAAAAACTATATTCTAATTAGCTCCTTTTTTTTTTCATGGGTTTTTTCAGACAAAAGTGTTTAAACGGTGCCCAAAAATTTTTTATAGGATTGAGATTAGAACTGTTTTTCCCGGACGGACAACAACAATATTTGCCAAGAAAAGCATCAAATAAAAAATGAATGAACAGATGTGTGACGAAGTGTCTTCATATGTTGCAAGACGGTTGCTTCGGTAACTTCATCTGGAGACAAGTTTTTGTTTAAGGTATCCGATTACGTTCGGAACCGTGAGTTTAAAAGCGCATAAATGGATCATTTTCATGATATTTAGTGTCACTTAGATTAGGGCTATGTATAAAATTGTTTTAAAAGGACGTGTGACAAAAATTATTTAAATACAATATTTCGGCAAAAATTAACTTAGAATAACTAACTTTTTTCAAAAATGTTCTCTTTTGTGAAAAATGCTTCTATTATAATATTTTGCCTGTATATATCAGTCACTGTTACAGAGGCTCAAATATGATTTTGAAAATTCACATTATTTTCAGACTTACAACCAATTGGAAATAATTATCGGCGTTTTTTTTTTTCTTAAAATTTCTCCCCTCTGTTGTCGTAAATAATGGATAAACCACTTCTAGGTCATATATTTCCAAAAATTCTAGTTGAACCTCTGTACAGGGTCTGAAAAAGACTATATACAGGCAAAAATATTATTATATATAATCAAGCATTTTCACAAGGAGAATATTTTGAAAAGGGGTCATTCTAGTTCATTATTTTTGTCAAAATATTGTACTTAAATAATTTTATTGTAATACTGTTCTTAAAACAATTTATATACATTTGCTAATCACAAATATCATAAATATTATCCATTTATACCTTTTGCAAATCACGGTTCGAATGTAGTCGGATACCTTAAGAATGTCGGGAGACAAATTTGAGTAAAAAAGAAGCAGGAATAGGGAGAAAAGGTGCACCATCTATTGATAAAAGAAGAATAAAAATGTCGCGCAACCGGTAGTGGTTAGCGAAGCTGACTGCGGTGCCGTAGGGACTGGGTTCGAATCCCGGAGAAGACATGGATGCTTGTAAATGTATATTTGTGGCATGGGGGTACTCTAAATAGAGCCGTCGAGCTGCAAGTCATCTCGTGTGGTTGGTGGAAGGGGTAGAGAGGTGGGAGGCCCCTGACCACCCCAGGGTTTCCTCCCTCAAAATTGAGGTGGAAATGAGGCAAATCGTACTGTCACCTGTATGGTGCTCAAAGCTACGGCTAACGACAGGCGTCACTTAGCCCTTTACCATGATGAATTTCGTGGGTCTCGATCTGGCCTTTGTGCCGATCAGATGGCATCAATAACAACAACAACAGAGTAAAAATACTATTTCTCTAAGATAAAAGAATGCCATTAAAAGTCATAAGAAGTTATCTGAATGAAAAGAAAGCAAAGCATTTTTTTTTTTAAATATTCCTTGAAAATATGAATTGTTATTGAATTTCTGCATTTTTTGTATGTATTTTTGCCTTCCTAATTAAACAAATCTAAATCTCAGCGCACCGTTTTACTTAATTAATGTACTCGACGAATTTTTAATTAAAATGCATTACTCATTAAAAAACCATTTATGAGCATCATTTCGTTTTTGTGCAAACACTAAGGTAAAACCTTTTCCCCGTTTTCAGAGAAGTTAATTTAATTTTAAAACATAAGAAGAAAAATTGCATAATTGGTACTACTTCAGAGTTAATTAAATTCTCCAGGCACGAAGAATATCAACAACTGAAATAACAGTAAAGCTTTTTATTGCTTTCATCAAACGAGTGAGTGTTTTATTTTAATTTCCAATTTTAATTACAGAGCCATTAGTGGACAAACTTGAATTTAAGAATTAGCTTATTATAATATAAAGTAATAAAAAGTATTATTTCCAAATACACTGCTAAAAAAATCAGGGTGCACATGGATTTAATGAAATTACGTAAATATTTAGTTTGATAACCAACGTAAAACGAAACATCCATAGTCTAAACCAGGGTGTCGCAGGGAAACGATGAAATCAGGCCTTTCGCCAAATCCCTAAAGGAGATGGTCAATTCACGCACGATGTTAAAATAACGTCTCTCTTTTTAATGTCTTTATGAATGTATTAATTAAATCTCCGAACTGTTTTAGTGATATAATGAAATGAACAAGTCAGCATTTGCAAAAGTTTGTTTTCGATTAAAGCCACTCCCTTTACCTCCCATATATCTCCTCGTCCGTGCCAGGGAGCGCCGGGCTTCTGACGTCACACGCACATATTAGAGCTCAAATTCTACGGGAGAAAAGGTCAGCTTTTATTTTTTATTATTGTTATCCTTTTTCTGTTTTATTAAAGTACCAACTTCTGCCAGGGCCGGATCGTGACTTTTGGGTGCTCTGGGCTAGAATATCTGAGGGGTCCCTCTAAATAATTAATTAAAGTTTTTGGCATTTTCCTAAAAAAACATTTTTGGTGGAAAAATTTAAAATATACGAAATTTAAGGTTTTTTTTTTTATTTCGAACAATTTAAATACGTTATAAGCAATAACATAATTTACAAAAACCTTTTTACACTTTTATGCTGCAAATTCTTTCTTTTGCCCATCACATTTATTTTAAGTCTTTGGTGGGATCAGTATTAATGCAAAGAAGTAATAAATAATTAAACCTAGTATTTGTGATTGTTCTATATTAGTTTTCTATATAGGACATTTTAGAGAACTCACGCTCCGCTTCACAACTAGTAATAGGGAGCGTTAGAAAAATGGTATACAAATTTGGAAAAATGTCAATAAGTTTCTTTTCAAAAATTACATCGAACATAAAGTTTTGAATTGAACGCCTTCATTTACTAAATGTTGGTCTACGTCATCTGATTAGTAAACAGGTGGACGTTCTTCTTACTTTGATCTTGCACAAATCCATCAAAAATTTTAATTTCTTACTATATTCTTCTATTTAAATCAAGAATTATCTTGCCTAATGCAACACACACACACAATAAGCGTCTCTTTTAAATTGTCTATCCCATATACAGCTTTTCTGTGGATTTATTTGCAAATTTTGAAATATCCCGTCTCTCTTGTTCGCATCGCTATGTTCTGTTTCTATACTAGGACTTAATTTTTTGGCAGCGGATTAATGGCAGCGGACTTAATTTTTTGGCATTCTTATATATTTACTCTAAGAAATATTCTAAAATATTTATTTTTTCAAATGTCCAAATCTGAGACAGAGTTTCTTTAAAGCACAAATTCGTTAATGACAGCCAAAGATAATTTTTCACAATAAGGTAAAACGGATAGATAGTATTTTTAGACTAAAATTCAAAATTTTACACGGTTAAATAAAGAATTACGCTCTAGAAATTATTTTATTTAGAAAAGATTGACTACAATTACCGAGGAAATTTGAATATTTTGAGATAATTTTGAAAATCGAAAGCATCATATTTTGCCTCTGATTTTCTTAAATTCATTTAGCAACATTTACTTAAATAACTATTTTGGGTTTTTATTTTTTTTTTCATTATTTTAAAAATTCTTTACCTATGAATTTCATAACCTATTTCTACAATTTTGTTGCAATAAAAGTTGCTTGCGAACTTATTATTTATATTTTGAAAATGGTTAGGAGAAACTTTTTTTTCTATTACATTTATTTTTCTTCCAATGTAAAATTTTAAGACAATATGCTCACCCTTGGTATATATTTTGGGAGAAAATCTCGTTGGTGTCACCAACTTAATATTCCTAGGGATCGGCTTGATAGATTGATTGAATACTAACGTCGCACTGTTAAGCTACACGAGGGCTTTTGGCGACGGACCACGTAATTTTGTACCACGGTCAAGTGACGTGGACGATACCTAAGCTGGCACCCCCTCTCCTAACTACCACACCACACACCAGCGAGGGGACGTTTCAGCTCTCACGACAGAATTAACGTGCGTAGCACCGCCCTACACGGCGGGTCTTTAGTGGTACTGGGCTCGAACTCGTGACAAGGCAAGCGATCCGATACCTATACCCTGCCGTGGCCCCTAGGGATCGTGCTCTTTTAGTGGTTACATCAAGTCTCTTTTGAACAGGGCCGGAAAGTCTTTCCAGAATGTCATAGATGGGAGGCTGATCAGGCCTCCCCGAGTCATATTCTTAATCGTTTGTGTTTTACTTTTGAGGAGGTTTTAAGAAATTTCATTTTATTTCTGTATTTCTTGGAAATCTTTGGTTTTATGGAGATGGTTTAGCAGAGCTATATATACACAGTAGCGCACACAAAATTTTTTCAAGGGGGGTGTCCAGGGTCGACAGTCCACCATTTTGGTATCATGCTCCAATACGCCGCCCAACATATTCTTTGATTTTGTCGATTTTCGGGAACAAAAAACAACGCAAGGTAATTACTGGATAAATAGTAGTAGGTAATTGATAAAATTAACTATTAACAAGTACATAATTAAATTTTATGTAATATATACATAGGATTATAACCAATCGAAAAAAATAAAGGGCTATGGGGGGGTGTCCGGAACCTAGAACATCCCATTATTATTGCGCCACTAGAGCTACACCAACTGGGATAAGAAATAACAACAAGGCAATATGCTTAAAGTAATCTTCAAAAAAAACAAATTTTTAAGATATACTCATGTTTTATTTTATATTAAAAATAAAGGAAAATCAGAATATTTGCAAAAGGACAGAAAAAAAATTATTGCATGCTACAGCAAACATTACATGTTACCGTGAAATAAATGCGAGGAAAATCAAGAACCAATATAAAAATAAAAATGAGAAAATTCAACTATAAAAACGTTTATATTATGATTAAAAGAAATATTATTCATAACTATGCAAATTTTCGCATTTAAGTGTGTAAAATTCACGGAAATTAAATCGACAAAAAAGAGTTCTATATATAACTCATTTTAATAATTACATATAAAACTCCGACGAATATCTGTTAGTTTGTATGTCTTTTGAAAAGAAAAAAAAAAGGTCTAACGAAGTGTCAGCGCCTTCTATCGGTTTATTAAGTTGCATGTTTTGTTTTTTGTTTTTAATTCTTTTAATTTTTCTGAGCAATACGATACATTTAGCGCACTTTCTGAGATCGTTTTAAATTTTACTTCTGGACAGATCTCGAGAAAATCCAGTAAAATTTCAAGTTTTTTCAAAATTTTTGGTTTTTCATAAAAGTCAGATTTTTTAATAAAATAAAAAAATATAAGTCAAACTTTTTAATAAAATAAAAAAAGAAGTAAAAGTCAGATTTTTTTAATAAAATAAAAAAATAAATAGACTATTGCTTTGACTCTAATAGATTAATAAGAAATAAACAGACTATTACGATTAAAATTTAACCTAAATATGAGAAGCTATAAACCAAGGAAAATATTTAAAATATACAGCAAAAAGTTTAGCTATTAGAATAATTCTTTTATCTAAGAAGTACACAAAATAAAAAAAAAGACCATAATTTTATCATTAATATTTAATTACCGGAAAATAAAAGTAACACAAACATTAAATATTAGTCTAGGGAGGTTTTTTTTTAAATAATATTTAAAGACATCTAATGCGTCCCTCTGATAAAAAAAACTCACCGTCTGTCGACGTCTGTAGAACCGTTCCAAGTATATTTAGCTCTTACTTAAAATATTCATTAGACAGTATATTATACACGAATGATATTTTTTCAGGAAATTTAATATATTGCCGAAGTTGCTACAGCAAACAATCCGTACCATGGTGTAAAAATAATATAGCATTTTAAAATTTAATTCGTACATTGAAATTCGACATACTCATCTTTATTCAATTCCTAGTATTAGCTCAGTATGTCTCTATATTTATTATTTATCTTGGTGTTAGTTTTCAGTCGTTAATAAAATACATTTTAAAACTCCATTGAACTGAAATTTTTATATACATGATTATTTTTGGATGACAATACAGTAATTTAACTATAATTAATAAAAATTGATTAATTAAAACTAATTATTTAAAGAATTACAAATACACACACACACAGCCACGTTGGTGACTTAGCGACCCTTTTGGTGACTTGTGATAAAACTTGAAAAGGTTTTTTTTCTCATGTGCATTCAGTTGAAATGAAATTTTATATACATGATTGTTTTGGATAACAATATGATACTTTAATGATAATTAATAAAAATTAATTACCACTTAATATTGTGATTCTGTCATATGTACATACATATTTATATTAATTGTAACTATTTAATAAAAAGTAGCTAAAATAAAATTTTTCTTTGATCTAAGTAGGAATTGACTTAAAAGAAAAATTTTTATATTGCTTACATTTTTATTCTCTTGGCTTTCTTTCGTTCAAGCTCACACACAGCCTTGCTTTTACTTTTTATTTGAATTTAAATAAGTAATAAAGTAAATATTTCGTGAATGATAAAAACAAAAACAAAATTATTTATCCCTTGAAAACAAATACAATCAACTTTCAGTTCTCCGAGAAAATTGTTTTCGGTTTTAACCGGATTAGAAGTCCTATTCTGCGATGGATTAACCCGTCACGGGAAAAAAAGGAAGGGATAGCACGCGCAGAATATCTTATAACCAAGGTGTTCACATTCTATTTTCGCCATAAAATCAGTTTACAAAAGTGAAAAGGGCAGAAAAATAGAAAATACAATATTTTTTGTCACGCTTTTCACTCGTAAATTTGGTTTTTCTCTTCTTTTTATTGGGGCTTGATTGATTGATTGAATATTAACGTCGCACTGTTCAGCTACACGAGGGCTTTTGGCGACGGACCATGTAATTTTGAACCATGGTCAAGTGACGTGGACGACACCTTGAGCTGCCACCACTTCTCTTCTAACTTCCACACCACCAACGGGAGGACGTTTCAGTTCTCGACAGATTTAACGTGCATCGCTGCCCTACACGGCGGGTCTTTAGTGGTACTGGGTTCGAACTCGTGACAAGGCAAGCCACGGTCCGATACCTATACCAATCGGCTACCGCTGCCTTTTTATTGGGGCATTCAGCACATTATTTAGCCTTCGTTGCAAATGAGTGCGATGTTTTCACTGGATTCTAATTCTTCTCTTATATTTTATGGAAGCATTGTTTGTCGGTTACTACATTTTTCTGTAAATTGATATCCAAATACATAAGAATTCAGCGCATGGTTATGGTGGTTTAGTTGGTGTTTTCTGAGTATTTAAGGTAACCGACTACATTCGGAACCGTGATTTTAAAAAAGCGCATAAATGTGGATAATTTTCATGATATTTAGTATCACGTAGATATAAAACTGTTTGAAGGACATTTTGACATAAAAATAATTATCTAAAGGCAATATTTTGGCAAAAAATTAACTTAGAAAAACGAAAAATGTTCTCCTTTTGCAAAAATACGTCTAAAATAATAATATTTTGTGTGTGTGTGCTTATATAAAGTAAAGACTTCTCCAGAGAGTCTGAACTATTTCTTCTTGAAAAATTCACATTATTTTCAGAGTTACAACCCATTGAAATAATTTGCTAAAAAAAACAGTTCATATTGTGGTCTTCAAATAAAAATCTAAAAGATCCAAAACGTGCGTTATAAGGAGCAATTCTTAGGCATTGGGAGTGTTAACACTAGAACAGGGATGGCGAACCATTGGCACGCGTGCCATTGATGGCACGCGGCACAATATTTTGGGCACGCCACCGATCAAAACGATCAACCGCTATTGATTCTTCAGTCAAGGAATTTTCAGTGAGATTTTCTCAGTTCAATGAATTATCAGAAATGCTCAAGTTTATTATGTACCCTGATGTGACATCATTTAATAAACTTAGTTTGCTCCAATTCGATTGGTTGGAAATCGAAAAATTTGAAATATAACTTATTGATTTCTAGTCTAGTTCAATATGGATTCAAAACTTTGTTGAAACAAGGGAAAAGTTAGAATTTACTGAAGCAGAAAGATTAACAAGCAATATAAGTAAAAATGCCAGTAACAAAATTTTGGAAACATTAAATTCGATTCCTGATACGTTTAACTGTTTGAAGAGGCAGGTTTATGCTATTTTAACCATATTTTAAACGACCGATGCCTACGAGTCATTATTTTCAGGATGAATAACATTAAAGACTCGCTTAGAAACCACTTGGCAGAGGACTCCATTTAGCATGCATTCTGCTAAAAGTACCATCTTACAATCCGAATATACATAAGTTATTTGTCATCTAATCTGCAACAGCAGAAATTATTACGCTAATGTTACTTTATACAATTTTAATTACCGTATAACTAAACCATTTACTACTATAAAGTACGCAATGTACTTTTTTGAGTTGTTAGTATTTAGTTTTATTATTTTCCAATAATCACAAGTCAAAATTATTTGACGGCACGTCTATACCTTCACTAAGCATTTCGTAAGAAAAAATGGCACGTTGATCCATAAAGATTCGCCACCCCTGCACTAGAATGTCTGGGATTTCGATTACCCTTAAACGTCCACCAGTGTCATTTTGACACCGCGATATAAAATATATAAAATAATGGTTTTAACTAAATAATTGCAGAGCTACTGTTCCGTAGGGTTTAGTTTTAAGACTTTTTAATATTATTTCATGTAATTATATCATATATTTTGAACCTTTATATCATAAAAACTTCACATTGACATTATGCTTCGCGAAACTTGTCGGACCACTGATTTGTGTCGCAAAACATTTCGAGTTGCAAATCTGTCAGGGACATTACTTTTATGCGGTATCCTTTCTGTGCCATCCCTAGTGATATATGTATCAGGATTTACTAAAATACTATCAATTACATTTGCACTTTCTTCAGATGCTTCGCTTCAATCTTATATCTTCATCGGAATCTAAATTAGAGCTAATTTTTATTCTCAGAAAACTACTGCAAAAAATTAGCAATTTCATCAGGAGTTAGACTTTTTGTAAAAACAATTGTGTGTTTCAGAGTGTCTGCTTTGCACTAAGTTTGAAAATCGATTGATTTTTTTTAAAAGATAAGCAAATACTATGTAACGAAACACTTAGACACAACAATTTTAGTATAAGTGATTCATTTCCACTGTGAACTCTATAACACTGTATTCAAGGTCAAAAAAATGTGCGATATTACTTCCGGAAGTTTGTTTTACTAATGGTATCAACTTACTGAACTATATTTTGTTCGAACGACAGCTTTTTTATGATAAATTGTCATGGTGTCGAAATGACAGCAGTGGACGTTCTAGGTATATTTAGTTATAAAGCTTCTCCTCTAGACCCACAAAACTATTTCTGTGTAATCACCAGGGAAAATGATAAATAGTCTTGAAAATTTTTCAAATTCCCAGCAAAAACACGGAAAGGAGAACAAAGTAAACAGGTTCCGATGTCAAATTAACACCGACGGACGTTCTAGTGTTGAGTTTTATAAACCACTCCTCTCCAAGGCGAGCATGGAATGAGTTTCGGGAAGCCGGATACGAACCGTTTTCAGATTTTTCATGTAAGGAGAAATATAAAAATACTCCATTCTCGATAGTTCGTTCTTCGATTTGTCGTTCCAAAAGAAATTCGCTGTTCCAGACCCAGGATGAACTTTTTTCCGAAGCCATAACAATCGTCGAGCAGGTAGGTTTTTTGCTTTATTCGCTACAATAAAATAACCGGAGTTAGAGAAATCATTTTTTAAACTGGAATTACACGGGCGATGTTTTTTTTACCTTAATTGGTTGGTCCCATGAACAATTAAGCTAAGGTATCTCAGGGGTGTTAATTTTGTTCGAGGAAAAATATAAACAATTTTAACAATTATAATTATTTAAATTTAAATTAAATAATTCAAATCTTTACACATTATTTACAAAGGATTATGGTTTCAAAAAAGTACAAAATATTTGAAATATAATCATAATTTTAAAAATTATAAGCATATGAAAATAAGAAATAATTTTGTAATAAATATTAAGTAAGTTTGCGTTGTGCACGCTATTTTCTAAAATAGTAGCCTTTGATTTATAAAACTTTATAGAATTATAAAAAGTATCATGCTCTTTAAGCCCTACTTAATTTAAGAATAATATATCTTTTGTATTTCAAACTATATTTGAAAAATTTTGAAATTTAAAAGAATTTACGTAGATTTTTATTTTTTTAAAAAAATATAATTTATTATTCTATTTTTATAAAAAAATACTGCAGTGTAATAAGGATACATTTTACTTTATAAATCAACTTATTGCTTGTATATAATTAAAGCTACTATTTTAGAAAATAGCATGCGCAACGTAAAAATTAATTAATATTTTATGATATATTTCTTTTTTTTTATGCTTAATTTAAAATTATGATTATATTTTTAAACATTTTACCTGAAGCCCATTCCTTTATAAATAATGTGTCAAAGATTCGAATTATTTAAATTTCAAAGAGTTATATATGTTTGAATATCGTTCATATTTTCAGTCCTCTGGAGAAAGTTTACACCCCTGAGACCCTTATTGTTTGAGTAAGGGAGAGTGAGAGTTATATTAAGGTCTCACTGTAAAACTGCACGATGGGTATCGGTGACGGACCTCGTAACTTTGATCTATGGTCAAGTTACGAGGATGACCCTCCCTCCCTCTTAATTTCTACATCACAAGTTTGAGCTGCTTCGGATTTAAAGTGCAGTAGTCTACTCTAACGGCGTGTCTTTAGCGACACTAGGCTCGAATTCATTACACGCTAACCACTTGATACTGGCCATTAGGCTACCATGACCAGCTAATTGTGTAATAAAATTCAATAATAAAGGTGTTTATGGGATGTTAATAAAAAATGCGAATGAATAGAATTGAGCCATTTGAAAATTCGTATGTTCTACAATAAAAAAAATTGAAAAATTTTTATGAAACTTTAAAGTTTCCGATATTTAAAAAGAGAAGGCCCAAACAAATCACGCACACACATGAAAAGACAACCGAAAGTAAACAAATCACAAGATTTTATAGATTGGGCAAAGAGCTAGGAAATGACTGATTGTTATGATGTGGTGGGCGACTATACATATTTGGAAAAACCTGTGGAAAGGAAGCCGAAAAAATGACGATAAAGAAGGATAGTCAGAATAAAGATGGACCAAATACATTTATTTTTACTAATATGAGTTGGCGTAATTTTGAACCAAGGGCAACGGATAAGGATGATATCTGAGCTGGCAACCCACTCTCCAAATCTCCAGACCATGCTTAAGAGAGAACTTTGAGCCAGACTAAACGTGCATTACGATGAGTGTTCTATAAAGAAGTCAATACATTAGTGTTTTTCTGGAATAAATCGTTATTTTTAGAACATCCTGTCTGATAATGCAACTTTTGTATTATTGATGTTTTTAGCAGTAAATGGCGAGACTGCTCCTTCAAGAGTTATTCGGGAAACATTAGTAAGGAATAAATAGTTGTTTGAAGAAATTGCATCGATTTCAAGGGAAATCTCAAAATGTGCTTTGGTTTCACGAAATGATATGACCCATTCATGCTCAGCGTAAAGTTAAATAATTTTTTTTTATGGAAGTAAATTCCTTGACGCAAAATCGATAAAATGATTGTACGATATTTCGAAAAGCTGGGCAATAATGGATCAGCGTAGTGAAGCACCAACTGTAACCATTGCATCGTTTCAACGGAGTTTTACTAAATCAACTTGTGAAGTAAAGAGTTTCACAAATATGTATTTCTTTCATCAGTAACTTTGATAAATATAATACGTGTGTGTGTGAAATAAGTACAAATCTTTAAGGTATTTTCAGCTACTATTTTCGTAATTTAGTTTTGCTTGTAAATGAATTAGTTTACTTTTAAAGAAATGTGTGTATTGATCGAATACTTTAATAAGAGTATTTCTCTTTGAATTTTCAGCATATTTGGCTACTTATAGAGTGGGTGTATAAATATTACGATCCCAGATCAGCGATACTCAACCTGCGGCTTGAAGTCACATATTGTAACAGACCTCTGAAGTGGCCGACAGGTGTAATAACAACTACAATTATTTGGGAAACAATACATTAAAGAATTTGGTGAATTATTTCCAATCACATACAAGGCTGCGGCCAGCCAGTAGTCAGGGGTATCGGATCGCGTAGCGAATGTGAGTTCGAGCTAGTACCACTAAAGACCGTCGTAGTAGAGAGCGATGCACGCGTTTATCTGTCGAGAGCTCAAGCACGTCCTCCGTTGGTGTGGTAGTTGAGAGGATTCCAGCCAGGTGTCGTCTCGTTCGCTTGACCATGGTTCAAAGTACGTGATCCGTCGCCAAAGAAGCCCTCATTGAAGCTGAACAGTGCGACGTTAGTATTCATTCACTCATTAATCCCATACATCAGTTTTGCTATCACGTGTCGAGCTGGTACGATTGCGGAATAACTGTTCTCGCTTTTGTGCTGTAGCGGTTATTGATAACCAAACGCTGTGAAATAGCTGCCATTTTGTAGGTGAATATAATTTTAACTAACCACTCATGCCATTATTCAAAATGTTGTTTCAGAACAATTAAGGATCATATCTGTAGATTGATTATTGATTGAGGATTTTGGGGTTTTGCCACGGCGCAAGAGCCAATTCTGGCTGCTGCTGCGCCAAGCAATTGTTAAAAAGATTAAAGTGTCAAATGGTTAAGGTTTAAAAAAGAGTTAAAGTAAAAATGCGTGAAATCTCAAAAGTGTGAAAAAATCGAAGTTTACAAAATTAAAGTAAACGAATCTTGAAGTTTCCCCCTGCGTCGACAATAATTAATTCGCTGTATATGGGTTAATGGGCGTGTTATATATTCTTCCAAATTCTTCGCAAAATTATCTTTCATCATCTTCATAAAATTATCCTGAGCGCGAGGTGTCGTTTTAGTATTTAATTTCTGTTCTTTCGGTAATCTTTTCTTTTCGTGCACGAGTTTTGGAGATAATGGGTGATATAGATGCAGAAAGGGGCACGAATTATCAGGTCGAATGGGGATGCGATTGACGAAAGTGAATTCGTAAGGTAATACTCAATATTAACTGCAGAAAGCATGGCATCGGACGCAGGAAGTTGGTGGCTGAAGGCTCTGACTCTCGCTGCTATTAAGGTGGGCAGCAGAAACGGCCCAGTTGAGCGCGATGTTGGGAAGTATTGGCACCAACAGGAAGTGAATTGTGATATATATTTAGTTTCGGGGATTTTGTTTAGTTGATGATGTTGGCTCGAGGACGAAGTGGATTTTGGAGACGCGCTGGCTGCTTTAGAGCGAAACATATAATTTGTGTTATCTTCAATGTTTGTGTATAAAGTGAATGTTGTTGCGTACAGCAGCTTTCAACATATTTTAATTTTTCTGCGGGACTAATGGTTGAAACTTCTGGATAAGAGAATTTTTATTTGTTTGCATTTCCTGAATCTGTTTTCTGGCCGCTGCATTTCGCCGAATTAGGATAAGGATCTCAGGAGTTCACAGCAGTTGATACACTTCGGCTCTGAAGTACAGTCGGTGGCGGAAAAGTGCCAACAGACGCTGTCGTTTGGCTCGCGGCGAAGTTTGCCGAATGTCCCGGCATTTAAAACGGCGGGATTCGGAGATATTTTCAGGCGAACACGCGGTTAAGATATCCAGCTTTGGTGAAGCCGGAATGAAATTCGGGCTATTAAATGTTAAAATTAAGTAGAAGTAGTGGCGTTATTTCTTTATTGGCAAATTGCTCCCTGACCCATGAAAATCGCTTCAAAGACTCAGAAGATGATTAAACAAGTCAGGTTCAGAAATGACACCTCCGGATATAGAGTTAAAGATTTCATGGCGGAGCAAACGGAAGACCAAAGGGAAGGTTTTTACGCTTCTTCAATAAACTTTTAGATTGCGGCGGAATTTCGTTTCACCGTGAAATCACCAGATGTGAATTTTTTACCGGCTTCGGTTCACCGATTCAGCAGCGAAACGGCCTTAAAGAGATTTTCGTCACCATTGAAGTAATGTTAATATAAGGCGTGCGGTATTGTATGTATCTACGTTGTTAAAATTTGTGGGTAGAATTAAGGCCTTTACCGAGGCACAACTGCGTGGATCCATAAGGCGCGTATATAACATGCGTCTGGCGTGCCTCACCACCACGGGGAGTCGCTCGAGCGATATTACATGAATGCATCTGGCCATAGCAGGCTTACGGCGCTTACCTGGAAGTACCAGAATATAATGCTACAGTCAGGCGAAGATGCAACGGTAAACCGACACCCATATCTGCGCTTTTAACCTACAACGGTGTCTCTTCGGGGATACCGAAGAGGTACCTACAACCGGTGTTCCGGCAGAGCGAGCTCTCCTGCCACCGTCTACAATGAAAGCGTGGGCCGAACGCCAGAGGCATCTGAAGCATCAATCTCCTCTACGGGAAGCGTGAACAAAGACAAAGGATCTGAACACCATTTTCCGCATGCCGGGACGCCGCATGCGGGGTTGAAACAGTGTCGAAACAAATAAACAACATAATCAAAATTTAAGAAATATACGAACTGAACAACACAATACAAAAATGTAAACAAATTATATGTTAGTAATAAAAAAGAAAGTTTTTCAGCGAAAAAACAATTTGATATTCATTCTTTAACATAGGTCTGTGATGAACGAAATTTGAATGGCAGGACGAAATGAAGGATCACTAAGTGCCTGGGTTCATTAGAGCATGTTTACCAAAGACGGTAAACCTTAGGAGAAGGAAAGATACTTTAAGGGTGCATCGGGGCGATGAGAAACCCGGGCTTCACTAGGGAAGGTGAGCCTGAGAGGACTTATCACCGAAAACAAACGTATGCAACATTTGATTTGGTGTAAATGTAAGTAAAGTATATTTTGCTGGTTAATGTGCCACTAAACGAAATCTTTCAATTGCTTTTCAGCGAGAATGTAACAAAACGAGATAGTGGCTTAAAAAATTCTTAACAACGTAAAATACTTAAAGGCAGGACAAACACGATGAAGGATAATAAATTATCTGTAAAGCACAGGCCAAAAATGCATAAAACACTATTTTTTTAGTTGGGGGTGATGAATTTAAAATAAAATTTAAAATTGCAGGGTTTTACGCTGTTGATCAATTTTTCGCATTTTAAATATCTTGATCGCCGCGTACTCCCCATCCTCATTATCCTCACCTTTTGCCTGCGAAAATAGTTATCCCATCAGAGTTTCTCAAGCTTTGTGGGAGCGCACTTGGTAATCGCTACGAGAGCGAAGCATATTGGTCAGGCTCAAATGATTATTTTAAAATTAGTACTGAAAGTAAACAAGAAAGTACATTCGGCGTAAAACATAAAATACACATTTATGATATAATACACTTATAAGTATTATCAATACTTAACAATGTATTTTATAATTAATTTAGCAATACTAGATAGAATTTCTAAATTTAATAATTACCACTGACCATGACTTGTCGTATATAAAATTTTCAAAAATTAATAGCGGTATTTGTGCGGGGTTATAGTAATCCGCTGCTTTACAATCGAAAGTACGTTACTCGCTGCCCATGCCGCCACGTACGTAAAGTGCAATGTGATAACGTAAGATTGATTGATTGAATTGAACTATTAACGTCGCACTGTTCAGCTACGAGCTTTTGGCGGACGTCGTACGGTTATGGTCGAAGTGACGTGGTGACACCCTGAGCTGGCACCCTCTCCACAACTACCACCAGCAGGATGAAAAGGAATCAGTCAGTAAAACTCATAAATAAAGTAAATACTTGCAAGCTGCCAGTTCCATTTATTGCATTCAAAAATCTTCAGGAATAATATTATGAATAACAGTAAAACGAAAGATCGTGCTTCCTGAAAAAGACGCCTGCATACGTTCCGGACGTGATCGCTTTGTGGCAGAATGTTGTACGCCGGTGGCAAATCGTGGTAGCGCTGTTTGACATATTGGCTCATTGGTATAAAAATTACTCGGTAAAATAAACGATCACACATGCTGGATACTCTATCTCCATATTATTCACAACGCACTCTCAACGCTTATGGCGTTCTCATCTCTACTTCCCCTGGCGATCGCAGCGCCATTTTAAGGATACCTGGCCAGGCGTCTGGCACAGTAGCTTTGGCGTCAGAAACCCTTAGCATTAATGGATTCGATGCGGTATTTTTATATGAAGGGGCATAATGAAAATTATAATTGAATATCGGATCACAAATGTTGGATTTGAAACTTTTTGTATCACGTACGCCAATCGGCGGGGAAAAAAAGGTTAGTACTTTATAGGTAAATTCAATCGCATGATTTTTCTTAAACGAAATAATATTTCGGTTAAAATCACTAGTACGCCGAACTGTAAACTCGTTTTTGATACAAAATGTGTTACCAGGAACCACGATGAAAATTTCTTCGTGATACAGAGGTCTGCTTGATTTTGCTGTAAATGACAATCTGGTGTCTGGTACAAGGAACCTCGTAATGAGCGGGATGGGCCTGTTTGAAAATAATATTTGGATTCTCTCCAGAATAAGGAGATCCCGGTAAAAATAGAAAAACAACATGAAGAATAAGCACGGGTTGAAAATTAAGCAAAAGTATAAAATGGAAAAGTTAATTATAACTTGAATCTAAGGCACTTTGGGCAGCTATCAAATAAAAACAAAATTTGAAATAAAAAGTAGGAATAAATCCAAAATGGTGATAAATAAATATATGTTTTAAAATGTTGTCTGATATTCAAAAGCCTATTCTAAGAATTTTCTGACAACAAGAATTGTTTACAAACTTGTATTGTTTACATAATTGACTTCTAGTGAGCCACAAAACCTTTCTTTATCATTGCATCTACTTTGTTTCGTTTGGAAATTTTTAAATATTCAGAATTGGCAAGTTAAAATATATTTTCACTCTGTGGCAAGGAAAGAGATTTTTAAAGGCATACAAAATTGTATATCTTATAACAAAAATAGAGAGAGAGCTTATTATATATATATAATTACAAAATGTCTAAAGACTTTACGATATTTGAAAAAATTCTTTTTTATTATTTAATCTATTGGTGACTTGTTTTTGTACATTAGTTCTGTCTACTTTCGTGGTACTGACGAGGAAATTATTATTTCTAAAATAAAGTATTAGAAAATGAACCAGGAAACTTATTCTGTTTGGCGGAAAAGCTTAGTTCCATTGTTTGTGAATTTATTTACTGGCTCCATCTTTTCAAATAAGAATTATTAGTTGGGTTTTTCAATCAGCTTAAGAATAGATTCCTTATAATAAGCCATTGGGGTAACTGATCTCGGAATTTACATTTGACGTCAGACTAAAAAATAAAAGATATCTTAACTCAGAAGTTCCAGTTTATCGTTACTTTAACAAATTATCGTTGGGTAGACTCATTATATTTGTATAAAATCGGTGCTGTAACTGCTTCGGCTCTTTATAATAAACATTTTGTGACAGTTCAATTCGCGTTGAATACGATAGTGGTCTTGTTGTTGCATCTCATTGCCCTATCGCGATGCATCCACTCAGAAGAGTTGGAGATTGTATCAACCGACACCTCTGCTTTATTGGCAACTTAACACAGCGGCGCAGCAGTCCGCCGAGAACAGGCCTGCTGTGCCCATCGTGATTTTGAAATACCAGATGCATGAACGAATGTTTTGTCAATTGATCGGTCGAAGCAAGAAACTCCAGTGTTAAATTCTAATAAACGCTGATATTCGTGCCTGTGATATGGCTGAGTCGACGCCGCCCAGCCGGGGTTTTGAACCTCCGGACGCTGTTATTACCGAAACTCATTCTAATACCACTTGGTCGCTAAACTTCACTACTGTAATTTATAGTGATTTATCATCAGAAGTTCCTTCAAGCGCCAGTATAATTTCATTTGTGAACCTCTATTTTTGCTAATATTTTCAGGAACCAAATATTTTACTATTTTCTTCAGCGCAAGTAACACTCAAATAGCAGAAGTCCATATTCTGTTGCTGAACCTATTCTCTTGTAAAATCGGTCTTGTTCTCTATTTTTTAAAATATTTCTGGACATTTCAAGTATTTTTCCTTTCAACACATTTATGGTGATCAATGACCTTGATCTGGTTTTATAAGTACTTAACTCATCTAGAGCAATAAAATTACTGTATTTTCCGGACAAAAAATTTTAAATTAAGGTTATCGGCGGTAAATATACTTATAAGAACATTTGGTAATGTATGCTTAAGATTACCATTATAAAAAAATGTTTAGTTAAATACTTGTAGGCTGAAATTAAAACAATGTCAAAATTTAGTGGTACCAATAAAAACTATTTATTTAAATTGAAAAAGTAATGTATTCCTAGAAAACAATGTTTTCTCTAGCATATTTCTTTTTTGATGAGTAAAATTTATGAAATAAATATGTATTAATTTACAAAAAAATATGTAAATAATATTTAATAATATATATGGTATAATTAGATTTTGTGTGGTTTATATAAGCATATTGAAACGAATCTTCATTTAAAAAGAAATTTTCCACATAAAAATGTTTTTCGAATTTACAGCACAACTTCGTTAGGGTCCGACTGCCAGTATAACATTCGGTGGATACTGCTGATAAGTAAATTTCCAGAAACAGCAGTAATGTATATATTATTACAATGCTGGCCAGTTGAATAATAACCATATTCTGAAAGCATTAAGACAGTTAATAGCAGATATAAAGGCAAATAGTAGGAAAATACACACACACATGAACAGCATCCCACTCTCTATAACTATCACCAATCTAAGAACGTTGTATCCCTCATTGTATTTAACGCGTCAACCCCTTCACCGCGGGCCTTCCAGCGTGCCAGGCACCATTTACGCTGACCACGCGGCCGTCATACTGCCAGTACCTTATACACAAACTGGAAGAACGGCACATCACCACGAGGATTGGCCAACCACGCCCAGAAAGAAGGAAAGTAAAATAATCACATTTTCTTCCATAAATCTGTATTATAAACGAGATAATCAAATTCAGTTTTTTCTTACTGTCATAGATGGTCGACAGTTTTACAATACTGAACGTTTGAATTTAATTTTTTAATAAAAAGTACACGGAAAAAGTAGAAAGAAAAATTAAAATAAAACACTCGAAAATGCAAGTATTTAATTTTAAAAAATTTATAAAGGGAAGTGTGTGTCACAAGATTTGTAGTAACACTCAAAAGGAATAAATTGAGTAACAAAATCATTTTCTGGGATTTTAATTAAAATCATTTTTCGGATTGACATTTTTCAGTTGTAACAACAATATACAGCACGGGCATCGAACGAACTATCACGTTTGTATGAAGTTTCGATTCTTCGCAGATAACTTTATAAATAATTTTGACATTACTATATTTATTTCAGCAAATAATATAATGCTTGAAGTTTAGCAAACAAGACGACTCTCTCATGTCAGAAAAGAGGCCTGTAAGATTATATTTTGTAAAATGTTCGCAATTGTAGCAGAAGTATTTAACCTGTCAGTTAACCTTGAAGTATTCTAAAAACAATTTTTGAACCTGGCAGGAATTTTAAATGGCATAGTTTTGACACGCTTTAAACTATTTTTAAACTCATAACTTCGGTAACGCATTTTTAAATTGAAGGTGGAAGCTAAACTCCTTCCAGAAATTACAAGTGTTTTGTGGAATTTTAAACATACATAAAATAAATAGGATTTTTCTAACGCTCGTAACAATTTTGTCAGTGTGTATATTGCTATAATTACGAAGGAAATGAAAGATTGTTTTAAAAATAATTAGAATTTAGCTTTTAGGAAAATAGTAAATATATTTTTATTCTTAATTTACTTAGAAGTATTACGATTATTCCATTGTACTTATTAATAAATATGTAATTTTAAGAAAACAATAGAATAAGTTTAAGTTACATTGTATTGTTAACATTTTAAAAAAGATTATTAATTTACTGAAAGTAAACAAATAAAGTACATCCTGGCGTAATAAAACATAAAATACACATTTGCACTGATATAATACACTTATAAATGTATCAATACTGCACAATGTATTTTATAATTAATTTAGCAATACTAAGATAAGAACAAGTTTAATAATTACCACTGACCCCATGAGCTTGTCGTATATAAAATTTTTAAAATTTAAACATTATCTTGGTATTTTGTACGGTTTATAATTAATCCCTTAACTGTCAACTAAAAGTTACGTTACTCGCTCCTTAATGCCACCATTTTCCGCGATGCACGTTAAATCTGTCGAGAGCTGAAACGTCCTCCCGGCGGTGTGGTGTGGTAGTTAGGAGAGGGGGTGCCAATGGTGTCCCACGCCCTTGCCCAGGTTCTTACGTGGTCCGTCGCCAAAACCCTCGTGTAGCTAAACAGTGCGACGTTAATAATCAATCAATCAAGCCCCCATTTTCCCGTGGGGGTGCGTATGTGATTTTTGTGAAGGGGGAAAAAGGAATAAATTGAAAAAACTCCTCTGAAATAAGTAAACCTTTGCAAACACTGCCAATTTCCCTTTTTTGCTTTCCAAAATCCTCAGAATAATTTTATGAATAACAGTAGAGACAGAGAAGATCGTACTTCGAAAAGATGCCTGCATACGTTCGGGACAATGATCGCTTTGGCTCAGCGAGATGTTATATACGCCGGTGGCACTTAAGAGGTTAAAATCGTATTGTAGTTTTAGCGTCAAGTGTATAGCATTATATATATATATTTAATTCAATGCATTGTTATTTTATGGAGGGGGTGCAATGAAAATTATAATTGAATATTGGGTCACAAATGTTGAAAGTTTGAGAAGCACTGTATCACATGCATATGGCTCGGCGGGAAAAAAAAGGTTGAGTACCCCTGCATTAGATTCAATCGCATGATTTTTCTTAAAACGAGATATGTTTCAGTTTTTAATCACACAATTACACTTCCCGAACTTTTTAAACTCAAAGTTTTTTAGAATACAAAATGTGTTACCGGGAACCACGATGAAAATTTCTTCGTATTTTAGAGAGATTCACCTTGATTTTGCTGTAAATGACAATCTATAAGTGTCTGAATTTAGGGACCTCGTAATAGAATAGGATGATTGTTTGGAAAAATATATTTGGATTCTCAGAATAGGGGGACGATTAAAAAATAGAAAAACAACATGAAGAATAAGCACGGGTTGAAAATTAAGCAAAAGTATAAAATGGAAAAGTTAAGTTCCAACTTGAATCACAAAAGTATTTTTTTAGGCAGCTATCGCAAATAAAAACCAAAATTTGAAATAAAGCAGAATAAATCCAAAATAATTTGATAAATAAATATGTTTTAAAGTATTTGTCTGATATTCCAAAGCCTATTTCAAAAATTTTCTGACAACAAAATTGCTTACAAACATATTGTTTATAATTTGAAACTGGTAGACCACAAAACCTTTACCATTGCATCTACTTTGTTTCGTTTGGAAATTTTTAAATAATATTCAGAATTGTAAAGTTAAAAATATAATTTTTTTCCATTTCACATAGTAAATAGGGAAAGTTTTTAAGTACATACAAAAAAAAGAGACAAATTATTATATCTTATAACAAAAATAGAGCTTATTAATTCACAAAAAATGCTTTTTTGATTATTTTGAAAGATTTTTTTTATTATTTAATCCTATTAGCGTTCTGTTTCAACTTGTTTTGCTGGCCATTAGTTCTGTCTACTTTCAGTACTGAAGAGGGGAGATTATTATTTCACAAAATAAAAGTATTAAGAAATGAACCCAGAACTTATTCTGTTTGTAAATGAGCTAGTTCCATTGTTTTGGGAAATTTTTTTTTGGCTCCATCTTTTCAAAAAAATTTTGTTGGGGTTTTTTAATCAGCTTGGGGAAAAGATTCCTATAATAAGCCATTGGGGGAAATGATCTCGGGGTTTAATTAAAGTCAGTAAAAAAAAAGATATCTTAAATCAGAAGTTCCAGTTTATCTTACCCCTTTTAAAAAATTATGTTGGGTGATTTATTAATTTGTTTTTAAAAAATCGATTGCGAACTGCTTAAAACTTTATAATAAGAGATTTTGGGCAGTTCATGTGTTCAAAAAATTAGGGAAAACAATGAAACCGAGTTAAGCCTTTTGTTGCATCTCACGCCCCATCGCAGACCATCCACTCCAGAGGAGTTGGAGGATTGATTATCCACTTAACACCTCTACTTTATAGTAACTTAACACAGTGGCGCAACAGTCCATGAGAGACAAGGTCGCCCATCTCAGTGATTTGAGCCCCCGAGATTGAGCAATGTTTCGGTCAGGTGATCAGTCGAAGGAAACTCCCGGGTTAATTCCCGCAAAACATATTTTTAAGACCCACTGAAGTGATGACCTTGCCCAGCCCGGGGTTTGAACCTCGGACCTGTTGTGCGAAGCTCAATACACTACCACTTGGTCACTAGGCTTCACTACCTTGTTATAGTGATTTATCATCAAGTTCCTTCAAGCATAATTTATAATTTCCATTTAACGAACCTCTATTTTGCTAATATTTTTCAGGAACCAAGAATATTTTACTATTTTCTTCGTAAAGTAACCTCCAAATAGCGAAGTCCATATTCTATTTAACGAACCTATTCTCTTGTGAATCGATTTTTTGTTCTCCCTATTTTTAAAATATTTCTGGACATTTCAAATTATTTTTCCGCTTTCAACACATTTTATGGTGATCAATGACCTTGATCTGGTTTACCAAGTACTTAACTCATCTAGAGCAATAAAATTACTGTAATTTTTCCGGACAAAAAATTTTTAAGAATTAAAAGATTTTATCAGTAAATATACTTATAAGAACGCATTTGGTAATGTATGCTTAAGATTACCGATTATAAAAAAAATGTTTGGTTAAAATTACTTGTAGACTTAAAATTAAAACAATGTCAGAAAAATTCGTTAATTTTAATAAAAACTATTTATTTAAATTGAAAAAGTAATGTATTCCTAAACAATGCTTTTCTCCCTGGCATATTTCTTTTTGATGGGTAAGATTTATGAAATAAATATGTATTAATTTACAAAAAAGTAAATAATAACTTTTTTAATAATATATATGAATTTATAATTCGTTTTGTGAGGTTTATATAAAGCATATTGAAAGACGAATCTTCATTTAAAGAATTTTCCACATAAAATGTTTTTCGAGATTTAACAACTTCGTTAAATAGAGGTCCGACTGTAATTGTAACACATTCGGTGGATACCTTTGATATGAAATAAGAAATTTCCAAGTAACATTAATGTATATTATTACAATTGCTTATTGGTTGAATATTAACGCCATTCTACGAGCATTAAGACGGTTATTAGCACTATTTTGAATCGCAGGCAAATGATGAGGATGATACACACACATGAACTGGCATCCCACTCTCCTATAACTTCCACATCACACCAATCTAAGGACGTTGTATCCTCGACATATTTAACGCGCGTCAACCCCTTCTGCACCACGGGTCTTCAGCGGTACTAGGCTCGAACACATGACACGCCGGCCACAAGTCCATTACCTTGACCACTAGCCTACCACGGCCACAAAACTTAGGAGGGACAACATCACCCACGAGTTAGTAACCATAGAAAAGAAGGAAGGAAAGTAAAAGAAAGAAAATAATCACATTTTCTTCCATAAATCTGTATTATAACCCTCGCATGATTACGGAAGAGTTTACATATATATGTACAAAGTCACCAAATGTCGTGATATGCAGCCAATAATGGATAACTGTTCCCGCCAGTGGCGTAACGGAGAGTATTAAGCCCTCCTAGAACCCAGGATTGTGGGGGAGGGGTACGTTAAGCCACTGTTTCCTGCTCATGTTCAGAAAACGATTACTACATTCGGTGACATCTTTTATTCCGCAACACTTAATCACGATTTTGAGCAAATCGAGTCCCAAGAGATGAAGGGTTGCGGAAGTGTTATCCCTGCTATTGCCACAAGTACGGCTTAGAAGGACCAGAGATATCACAGCGAAGTTTATTTGACAGATAACATCTTGTACAAAGACCAAATATTTAAAATTACAGCCTCTTGTGAGGTGTGGGTAATGACAAAATCAGTAGTTAGTGTAGCCCCCATTGTTGGCTCTAACCACTGCCACACGCCTCGGCATAGAATCAAGGCATTAGGGATGTGTATCCTTTGGGTGCAGCAGTCCATATATTGCCAAAGTTGATCTGGTGTAGCAGCGGATGGTGTATCCTGGGTCAGTCGTTGTGAAAGGATGGACCACACGTTTGCAATTAGTGATAGATCTGGAGAGCAAACAGGCCAAGGAAGTAATTCAATTCGACGGGTAAAGAAATACTCTTGAAACATTGTGTGCCACGCGGAATCACGCATTATTCTGTTGGAAGATGGCAAGATCTGCTTATGACAAGCGCTGAATGTAAGGGAGGACCACGGGCTCAGAGATGTAGCACAGGCTGTTCAGTGTACCAGCAATGCATACTACAGGGGTGCGGCAGTTAAATCCATTATCACCCCCAAACCATGATATCGGGTGCAGAACCAGTGTGGTGATGCAGAACACACCAGTTCAGCAGCCTCTCACCATGGTGTCTCATCAGTAAACACATGGATTCATCAGTAAACACAATGTCGTTTTATTCTGTTGTCCATGTTCACCGTTCATCGCACCGTGGCGATGCACAAAGCGCCTGTATTTAAATCAAAGTAAACGAAGCAATGGACTTACGAACATTCACTCTCTTAGCAAAACAGCATGCGGTGGGTACGAGCGGACACCGAATGATGCGTAACAGACTAAACCTGCTGTGCTATGATTCGTGATGGCGCTGCGCAATCCATCACTGTCATGCGCACAATCCACCTCTCATCACTAGCAGTGGTGCAATGATGTGGGTGTGATCATTGATCGGTCCGTCGTTTTCTTCAACAGTGACAGATTCACATCACGGTTACAGCGAAGTTTCCTCCAACACGGCTGACCGATTTCTCTGAAGGATAATCCGCAATCCCTATAGGCTACTATTCTTCCTCGGTCGAATTCAGAAACATGGTCAAAAGACGCTCGATGTCTTCTACGAGGCATAGGTAAACAAACAGCTTACGAAAAGAAAACCCACGAAAAAACAGTTGCCGTACTTCAAATCGCCAATCTATTCTCCACCTAAATTGCGTTTGCAGGTGGCGCTATAATGATCCCCGTAATTAATGCGTCCTGAGCTACAATGCTTCAAAAGATTTGCGTATTTCATCACACTACGCTTCATGATCATAAATTTCACATGATTTGCATGCTTCCTTTGGGAACGACGCATTTTTGTGGTCAGCAGTGTGGGTAAAAGGCTCCCGTTTTTGAACTATGAGACCGTGTAACAAGGAAATTCGAGAAAAAGAATGTTTTTCTTTTTATTGAATAAATTTGCTTTGAACAGGTTTGTGCAAATCAACATTTCAAAGATTACAGGGGCATGCTCACAATTCTGTTTTCAACTATTAGACCAATGAACTTTAAAGTGGGAAGCAATATTTCTTTTGTTGAGTAGAAATTCATAAGAGCGTTTACAAAGGATCTGACTTCCCGAAAGTGCAGAACGCAAAGGGGTAGGGTTTGGGGCTGAGATCTTGTTCTTAAATCAAGAGGTGAGCACAATAAAAATGTTTTTAAACACAATCGAAAACTTAACGCTAAGACTTAGATATCAATAACTGCAAAAATATACGGTCATACATTACCGTGAAATATTCAGCAAAGCAGATGGTCTACGGCAAGTTTTTGTATAATTGTATACTCTCTTCCCGGAATAGCCTTACGCTCTTTTCTTATAGCCGGAAGCAAATTTCTCCAAAATTAGGTTTCTGTTGTGACGTGGGCGTAACAAAACCAAAATCAAAAACAATTTCAAAAACAACACTAGTCTTCCTATTTTATTTATTTATTTGTTGTCATTCTGTCAAATTGAACTCGGCTAATGAAAAAGTGCTTTTACATTAATGACGGCGATTGAGACAATATTTGGCGAATTGTTACTTGCGCCCACCTAATGGAAATATAAACAATTTTTTTGTTTAATACTCTTACTTGCCATTCAATTAAAGAATTTTTGGCTCAATTCAGCGAAATATGTCTTTACGCCAAAAGAACCAATCACAGTTTTAATAAGCAGCTGTTTCTCTTTCACTTTCTAGTACTTTTCCATATAACAAACGGCATTAAGTACGTAAAAAGCTAAAATGGATGTTTCAGAATCAAACTTTTTAAAAAGAAACGTCTACATCCGATTTTCGTTATCTATAGAATGTTTATTTAGAATTAGAATACCTTTTTCTTTAGAAAAGATATTTTGAGTAGCCAATTAGTTGGCGTGGAATTTACTATGAAAGAGTTTACAAGTCGTATAGTGATTTTGTGCGGTTATTTTAAAATATCCATCGCTTCGAAACACTTAACACACTGTTTTCTGATATAAAAAGAATTCAGAATTTAGAAAATTTTCTTTGGAATTATTAGAGTAAAATAATTATTTATGATTTCAAAAGGCACGGGGTTTTTTTTTTCTTAATATAAAATGTAGGTGAACCCTTTTTTTTTTACGATAAATTTTAAAAAACACACATACAGAATTTAATTGTACGATTTAACAAGGAATAGATTGGGTTTTTCCATGAAAAAGAAATATTGTATAAATATTATTTAAAAGGAAGTGAGTGGAAATAAAAAAGGGGAAAAAATGAAATGCCGATTTTTAACGAAATGGCATCCAGCGTTTCCGTTTTCCTTATGCCAAACGAGCTTTGAGCACCTGAAGAAAAAAGACAAGAATGTAATTATTTTTCAAATACTCCATTTACTGCATCTTTGTGGGGGAGTATTCCAGCGAACAACCACACAAACTTTAATATTTGGAGGGTCTTGAATAGTTTCAACCTTGTAAGAAACTTGGAGGTATCTCTCTCTCTCTCTCTAAAAAGAATCTTTTTTAAAAAAAAAATATTCCTGTACGTTGGTTGATATCGCTGCAAAAGGTTCCTATTTGAATCCTGTACTTATCCATTAAATGATGAGTTTTAACAGGAATATAATTTTATTAGGCTTGAGATCATGAAGATATATTTTAGCTAATTAACCCCTTAATTGGTTTGCTCGTACGCCGTACGGACTACCGAAAACTGGACATAACCGGTTTGCCCGTACGCCGTACGGTCACTGATATTTTCTTCTTTCTATCTTTGATTTGCACATATTTTTAATTCTAATAGTGGGATTATAAGTGTTTTTAAAGGATGCAGTTTATCCATGATACTGAAATATTTCTGTGGCGAATCTTTACGGAATCTTTTACTAATTCTCTTGGGGAATCTTTGGGCTAGCATTCGCGTTTAATTCACAGCTATCCCTCTCAAGAAGAAACCATGATATGTAGATTAGTTCGATTATATAAAGTCAGAGTTTTGTAATTAGCCAAAAAGGAGAAGAGGAGCTGGCTACATTACAGTCGCTACGAAGGTGAGATATAATAAGTTGATTTTAGCAACAGCAAGAGCAGTGTTTTTACCCACTGTATTAAGTGAGCAGTACAGGAATTTATAGTCAACATTATAGATTGAGTTAAATAAAGTGGTTAACTTTGCGCTTGTTCACTTAGGGTTTATTGCTTTCTCCATATCATCTCCTAGGACAATCACTTAAGGTTTAATGTGTTGTTGATTAGTGTGCTTCAGTAAAATAAATAATAGTTATAATGGAAGTTTTTGGTACTGCTTTGTTTCTTCCCACACTCTTAGGTAGGCAAGACGGTGAGGGAAAGACTTCAGGGGGAAGTCGCTCACACTTCTCATCCAAAATTTTCTTTGTGGTGAAGGCGGGAGAATTTTTCATTGAGGCAGGAATTAATATTCTTGAAAGTATGTGATAAAGAACAGAGATTAGCAAAGCAATGTGCAATTTGTCGCTTGAGCATAAATTAAAATGGAAAGATAATCCACAAAAATTATAGTTTAAAAAAACTAAAAAGCACTGTAAGGACTCACCTCGGTACCCTTCTCCCTGAATTATCAGCGTGAGCTAGAGGTGTAGGAATAAATGAACAGAAGCTGCCATGATTTTTAATATGACGTTATTAAATCTTAACCTACCAATAACAGATTAGATAATAATATGATGTCGAGAATCTACGGTGGCTAATACACAATACCATATAATACCCGAAATAACGTAATCGCACCACTATCAATAACTAACTCGCCTAAGCCTCCGATTTACAATGCGATCACAGATCCGGGATATTTATGGTCACTCCCACCTTTCAGGTCCAACAGTATCAATCTATCTGATCTAGTTGAAGTTGCAGTTCACTGGCGTGCAGTATGCACCTTGACTAAGGAGCTCTCTGTACCAAGTAACCTCTCTTGACTGTCACCTCACTTCGCCAAACACTCTTCACGCACATGCATTAACATAGCATTCCCCAAATGCCACAGCTTATAAAACTGTATTCAAAAGCTTCTTAATTTGCATCTTTCCTTCACACTTTACTTCTTAGAGATGGTTGGAAAAAGAGTTGCCCTTCGTACAATACAAGAGCAAGGATATCAATGAAAAAACACATTGAGCCAATCACAGCACGCTTTATGGTTAATCAGACTAAAAAGTAAGGCCATTCTTAATATAAGCATAAAAACGATTTACGAGAAAATTAAATTGGGGTAAAAGCGTGTGTGGTGCTTTGTACCACATTTTACATTAACTCAGCATTTCGGGTAGAACTAGTAAAAGAAATTATAATAGTGTCAAAGTACTTACTCTCTTACCCACAATGACATTAATGTTCCTGAGTAAATCGTTTTATTCTTATATTAGAATAATTTTTACTTTTAGTTCGATTAACCATAAAGTACTTTTTGTTTTAAACTAATTTATTTTCAATTTTAGTTCGATCTACAGTAAAAGATTTATTTTTAGTTTTTTAAACATATTTATATTCCTTTTACTTTTTTTTGTTTACTTTGACCACGACCGAAAAAGTTTGCATATCCACAGGTTAAGGAAAGACTGATTTTCAATTCTATTATTAAACTCACACACACACACTCCCTATATTTATTTATTTACATTGTTTTATCTTTTATTGGAATTTTCAATCGTTAATAAAATACATTTTAGAGTAACTCAATTGAGCTGAAATTTTATATACATGGAATTATTTTGGATGACTATATAGTAATTTAATTCTAATTAATAAAAATTAATTGATTAAACTGTTATTTAAAGATTACAAATGCCACAGCCACGTTAGCATCCATTTTTTAGAGACTTAAGACCCTTTTGGAGCTTGGTCAAAAACTTGAAAAGGTTTTTTTTTCTACATTTTAAAGCTCTCATTTGGGCTGAAATTTTTCTATACGCTATAGTTTTGGGTAAAAATACGATAATTTGAAATTATAATTAATTAAAATTAATTGATTGAAACTAATTATTTAAAAGAATTAGAGATACAGCCGATTGGTTTCATTTTTAGTGACTTGGATCAAAACTTTAAAAGATTTTTCTCTCGCGTTTAAGGCGATATGGTACCATCTTTAAAATTTTTTATTTTAATATTTGATGGTAGTTTTAATTGTATTTTATAAGGTTAATTTTAATAATAATTCCAAAAAAAAATTTTAATTTTTTTTAAAATGTTTGTAAAATTTAAATTTTTTTAAATTTTTTTTAAACTTTTTTTAAAACCCTAAGGCTTTTTAAATATGTTTCTTTTCTTTAAAATTTTTTTTTCCAAGTACCTTATAATATACTAAAAAAACTGTGCATGGGTTTTTTTCTGCTACTGCTTTTTAATTTTTTTTTTTTTTAATTAAACTTAAAAAACCCCGAAAAACAAATTTTATTTTAAATTTTTAGAAAAAGTAAAAAACATGTTAGAGCTAATTTCAATGCACAGTTTTAAAAAAACAAAATTTTTTGAATATGTAAAAAAAAAATTTTCAAACCCCTTCCAATTATCAAAAAGCCTTGGGGTTTTGAATAACAGTGTTTTAAAAATTCAACGGAGAAAAATGAGTTTAAATTTTTCACAAAATAGCATGATAAAAATTCCCTCAATAATCTGAAATTTTTTATGTAATGTTAATTTTTTGTTTCAAACTGTTTACCAAATTTTTAAAAATTTAAAAGAAAAAAAGAATATACTTGTTAATGAATATATAAAAAAAAAGGTCAATATTTCAAAAAAACATTATCTTAAAAATTTTTTTAAAAAAAATTACAATTTTGAGTTTATTTCATGCCAGTTCTATACTACTATAATAAACAAATGACAAAATATTCATATTTTTTTTTCCATAATTTTAGACCCTGAATATATTCACAAAATCATAGGCTCTTCCCAAAATTTACTCGCAAGAAGCATTTTTAAGTATTACATAAAAAATTTTGTTTATTTTTTTCAGTAATGACGGGGAGATCTGGATATACCAGTATATTTTTTTATCAAAAAAGAAAAATTGCATTCTTCTTCGTTTTTCCCGTTTGTGTTTTGGCTTCTGAACTTGTCTTAGCATCTGAAAACCACCCTTTAAAGCTTTGTTGGGAGATTTAGTACGTTTTTTTTAGGCCTAGGCATTTTAACTTTTTGGGAAATAAAAAATTTCCTTGTCGTCAAACTTTTCTTACTCTTCAGAACACAGAGTACAAAAAAATAGTTAAATTTGTAGGGGCAGAACTTCAAAAAAAAGCAGTGAATAACTCTCATATAAAAAAACAAAAAAATTATTTCATTTCGGGTTTAAAAAAATCATCAGCGTGGGGGAAAAAAAATTTTTTCCTTATTTATCAAGCTCTTTTCTAGCAACGATCTGGGAAAATGGGGGTGGAGCTTTGTTTTGTCTACTGACATGCAGCAAAAAAGGATAAATAACTGAAAAAAAATATAGATACAACTCTGAAATTTTGGACACATTAAGAAAAAAAAGCATCATATAAGCCAATAAAAAAAAATCGATAGTTTGATAATTTTTAGGGTACCATATCGCCTTAAAGCATTCAGTTGAACTGAAATTTTATAGACACGATTGTTTTGGATGACAATACGATACTTTAATGATAATTAATAAAAATTAATTACCACTTCAGGTTGTGATTCTGTCATATATATATATATATTGTAACTATTTAATAAAAAGTAGCTAAGACAAAAAATTCTTTGTTGATCTAAGTAGGGAATTGACTTAAAAACAAAATTATATTACTTGTTCTTCACATGCACGAGTCTTTTTTTTTCTTTTATTTCCATTTTCAAAAAGACTGAACAGCTATTTATATTATGATAAGAAATTTCTGACACAAAAAAAAAACTTTTCGCTTTTAGGGTTACTCTTAATCTTTTAGTCACCAGATCTGCAATCAGTAACTAAATCTGGAAATGGTGCATGGAATTAGTCGCCAAATCTGGAAACGGTACAATGAATTAATTCCCAAATTGGGAAAACCTTTTTTTTTTAAGATACTCTGATCAGGACAATGGAACGAAATTGTGAAATTATTGTATTACCATCGGTCCTTGACAAGTCTGCAAAATTTCAGATTAATATAACCTTTTAAAGCGGGTAAAAATCGAGTTCAAAGATTTCGTTACATACAAGTGTAACTTATAAAAGCGTGTTAAAAACGTCTATATTACGTTCCTCTCCACTGCAACGCAAGACTTAGTATTACACCATGCTTTAAATTGCGCGTGCATATAATATGGCACATACTCACAAAATCCTCAACCGTTTAAAAAAAAGGTGTAAACATGATTTTTTTTAAGCTTGAGAGAAATTTTTTTGAGATTTATGAAACATTCTCTTCATAGCATGCAGAGTGTACTAATAAAAAGCAAACGTATAGGGATTTTAGTGTTCCACAATTATCAAATGAAAAATAGCGTAAAAACTTTAAAATTGAAAAAATTAAAATAAAATTATTGCCATTTTCGCATTTTGTTAAAGTATTATGCTTAGTCATATGCGATAAAAAAAATGTGCCATTTTTTTTTTTTTTCTTAGGGTTTTTTGGAACATTTTGAGCAAAACAAACTGACCACTTAAGGAGTTAATGTAAAAAAAAAGAATTCGCATTTCTTTATTTGCTTAGTTTTTTTCATTCAAAATTCATTTCATTCATTGTTAATTATTCTCAATATTCATGTCTTGTATAGTCCCTATTTGCTAAAATAAATTTTTACTCTACCTTGTCGAAATTAAAATGATACTCAAGGTATTACAATAAGACTTTATCTATAAAAGGAAATTCGAAAGAGGATTTTGTCATTTTTCATTGATCTCACTAATCACTAATTATGCTTATTTAATCTTAATTAAAGAAATATTTTAATAACTTTTAAGAGTATGTTTGTTTTATTGTGTAAAAAAAGTTAACATTTCTTGTAACTTAGAAGCATATTACTGCATTATTATTAGAAAAAGTAAAAAATTATTAAATATTAGTTGAAAGCTCTACTTCTTGAATATCATAGATGAAAAATGTATTTTTATTGAAGTTTTGAGCAGATTCCTTATATATATGTGGGAATCCAACCGAAATCTTCCAAAAGGTCGGATGCTTCAGATAGCGGGTTTTTTATTGCCGTGGTGTCTAGGGATTTTTAGGGTGTATTAGTTAATTTTGAAATAAAATAGACAACATAGTTTAAGAAAGAAACTGGTTGAAAACTAAATAATTTATTATGAATTATAGGGGAGCATTTGCATGGGGAATATTTCAAAAGAATAGGAAAGTTAGATCACATTACCTTAAGGAAGGCAATTGAGATTAAATAGAACTCATTATGGTGCTATTAAGACTTACCGCCTGGCGCGGGCGAACGGCGCTGATGCGCGAAATACGACGTTTCCCTGACGGGTGTTAGTGGGCCTCTCTCGAAAAATGTTGATGTCGGCGTTTTAAAAGGGACGCTAGATGGCGTTGATGTGGAATACTGTTTTGATTAGAATTGCCGACCTCTGGAAAGGGATAT
>BMAV01024515.1:215099-234394 GCA_019973955.1 Trichonephila inaurata madagascariensis
AAATAAGAATAATAGTACACTCGTACTAATAAATAAATATAAATGGTTTCAAAATGACCACCATCTGCATCAATGCAAAGGCGTAAGCGCTTGCAGAAATTTTCAACCATGGGCCTCAAGGTTTTTACCTTTAATCTATCCCATTTCCGCAGAAGCGATTGCTTTAGACAGTGCAAAGTTTTGTGTGGTTTAGTGCAGTTCCTGGACTCCAAAATGAGCCGTACACTGTAAGATATGGGATTGATATCCGGCAAGTATAGGGTGGAGATTCTTCAAAAGATATCATGTCTGGAAAATTCGCCTTGCAATACTCCTGTGTCTTTTTGGTCTAATGAGCTGGTACAGAGTCTTGTTGAAACTTCCAATTTGCATTTCTGAAATTCTTTTAAGCCCACTAAAGTACAACAGCCTTAAGAATGTCCCTACGGTACACTTTTTTATTAACTTTAACACCCTCTGAGACATAGCCATCCTGCGATAGCTATGTCTAGTGGGATCCGCGTAAGCTAGAGGTGTGGGATTATCTAAAAGATGAGACATTTTGTTATTCTTAACACAACTTTTATTAAGAATAACTTAAATTACTTAATTCTAAATAACAACTTTCTTTAAGTGAGAACAAGCCACAAATTAAACTGAATATTCAAGTCAGATCGCACAACTAGATCACTTATCTTAATTATATTTAATTAACTGCCTAATCTAACTTCATATACAAAATATTACCTTTTATAGAGTCACACTCCTTCCTTGGTTGAAGACACTCCTATTATGCTACTTGTAGGTAAGAATACTCAGGCCTTATTAATCCTTCTTATAATTAATATTATTAATGACGATGAGCGTATCCTTCTTCCTGGGTTGTAGGTCGTCTAACACTTGTTCCGAACAGTTCCGCACTAAGTTATCTCTAGGCTTGCCGTCCTTTCTCACTAAACCCTCTATCCTTTTAAAGTATATCTTATTTGCATTTTCGTCCTGTTTCTCTTCTTGGTATTGGGTTGGAAAAGTTTTGCCATTAATCGTGGCCGTCAAAGAACTTAGGAGTTATGTTTGAAGAAGAACGCGAGAGACGTCACACCTCTTCTACAAAAACCAAAGGAATTTTGCCACTTGCGCAAATGCAACCCCAAATCATGGCCGACATTGGATATTGGCGATGTTCAACAAACGCCGAGGTGCTTGGAGTGTCCAATGTCCAGATTCTATCGTTTTGGAAGTTAGGAACTTGTTGAACAGTAAAGATTTTCTCCTCAGTAAAACGGAATCTCTCCCAGCACTGACTTGCAACCCATCTCAAAAGTTTTCTGTATATTCGGAGCCGTTCTAATTTGTTTTTTTCAGTAAGAAGCTGAACTTTTCGCAACTTGTAAGGATTCAGTCTAAGCTTGATTTTTGCTATTCGCCTCACCAATCTATCACTTATTTCCATGTCACGGGCGATCTATATCATGGAAACCCTCGGATTTCTCTAGACTCGCTTTTCGAAGGCCTTATGATTCCGTAAAAATTTTACAGTGGGTTTTCACCCACTTCCTGGACGTCGACCATCATGACCATCATTTACAAGCTCTTCGAAACGGCAGATTGCATCAGAAATTTTTCGCCGAGGTACTTTAAGGTATCCGACTACGTTCGAAACCGTAATTTTGCAAACGCGTATAAATGGATAAAATTTATGATATTTAATGTCACTTAGATTAGAAAATGTATATAAATATTTTTTAAGAATAGTATTACAATAAAAAAAAATATTTAAGTACAATATTTTGACAAAACATGATTATAGAATAACCAATTTTCAAAATATTCTCATTTTGTGAAAAATGCTTCTATTATAACAATATTTTGCCTGTATATAGCTCAGACCACTGTGCAGAGGCTCAACTAGAATTTTTGAAATACATAACTTAGAAGTGGGTTTATCCATGTTTTACGACAACAGAGGGGAGAAATTGTAAGTAAAAAACGCCTATAATTATTTCAAATGGTTGTAATTCTGAAAATAATGTGATTTTTTTACAAATCATAGTTGAGCCTCTGTACAGAGGTCTGAGCTATATTCAGGCAAAATATTGTTATAATAGAAGCATTTTTCACAAAATAAGATCATTTTGAAAAAGGTTATTCTAAGTTAATTTTTAGCCGAAATATTGTATTTAAATAATTTTCTTTTGTCAAACTGTTCTTAAAACAATTTTATACATGTATTATAACCCAAGTGACACTAAATATCATGAAAATTATCCATTTATGCGCCTTTTTAAAATCACGATTCCGAACGTAGTCGGATACCTTAAGCAAATGAACAATTTCACACTACCGTTTCCTTTTTTTAAACAACTCTAAAATAGCAGATCTTTTACACACCATTATCAAAACCACTTAAATCAAAGTACAAACTAAGAAATATATTTAAAAAATATTTTATTATTAAAGTGGTAGATAAAAAAAAAAAACATTAAAACTCCAATTGCAAGGAAATTCGTTAACTGTTCTTGGAGGAAAGAAATTTGTCCGAGTTTTTTTTTCCGCACCCTATATAAACTTTTTAGAGATAACTGTTTTTCTGTAAAAAATGCTTACAACGCAATATTTTTCTGAGTTAAATTTGAAAAAATTGTCTATTTGAAATTAACGAAATTATGACAACTTGTCGAAGAGTGGCAATGCCGCAGTGGTTTTCTCTCTCCTCCTTTTCTTGGGTACAGGATACCGTGATGCAAGATATTATTGGATGGCAGGTCATATTTCACTTTAAAATTGCAATACTTTACTTTCAAATATCAATCACCATTTGCTCAAAAAAAATGATACAGTAGTTTTTAGATATAGCATCACTTCAATTTTACGGAGATATATAGAATTGTTGAAACTGCTCATTACAAAATCAGTATAAATGCAAGATATGAAAGGACTAATAAAATTATGATAATAATGATCCGCAAGAATTTTTAGTGTAAATGTGACCGACAGAACAATTTTCTTATACTAACAATATTAAACCTCAAATTTAATGTATAAACGTGTATAATACCTGCAGTAATTGAATTCTAATAATAAAACAAAATGTATTTTATCTTTAAAAGCGGAACTAAAAGAATAAATATATCGTAAAATGTATGACATGTGCCTACACGTGTAAAAGGTTCAGTACTTCAGTTGAATAATTAATACACAAATAAACTTTTTCTGTACAAATCGAAAAGGCAAAATAAATATAAAAATAAAATTTGCTAATTTCATTTAGAATATTAAAAGAACTAGTTACTTTGAGATGAACAAAATTAAAATGTATAATTACAACTTAACATTCAGCAATCAAAATCACTCTTGAACAATATGTATATTTTCCTATTTCTTTCTGTTTTACGAGGGTTGGGGCAAAAGTCATGGCAACTAATTTTTTCTTGAAGGTATCAGTCCGGTTGGAAAATGTGACATATACAGACGAATGGACAAGGTATATGTGTGGACAATGAATAGCACTGAAATATTGTAACACAATAATTTATTACTGTAATATACAGGGCAATATGGCCTTCACTGTGCAAAAGAATGTCAACACAGTACACATAAAGTTGACGTGACGAACCTGGGCCTAAAGACACTCAATTTAGTCCCCTGCTACTGTCACCACGCGCTGCCAACGATGTTGGAGGCGCTTAATACTATCAGCCTCAGCATTTGCGCACCATGTGTGAATCGGGTCACCTGTTAGCACACATCATCAGCAATGTCCTCTTGTGTTGCAAACCGTCTACCCCATATTGGTTCCTTAATCTTGGGAATGAGATCAAAGTCACAAGGCTAATTTTTCCCTTGAAGAACGGCTATTTTGATGTAATCGCGCTGTTCAACACCGGTTACTTCGATCTCATCTCACACGACGCTCACCAACTGACTGATTTCCCAGCCCTCGCTGCGCTACTACCAGTTATCACAGATCCTTCTGTTGTTCTGCATACACACTATGCTTGTAGAACTTCCGCACGACACATATACGTTTGTTATCCGTTCACATATCTACAAGAAAAAAAATAGTTGCCATGATTTATGCCCCAACAATCGTATATATAGGGTTTGTACAAAATAAAGGCTACAATACACAAGCATAACTCAACTGTACTTCCAACTAACTATTTATAAACTTAGAACTAAGTTTGTTAGAAATAGGGCAATGCATACACTAGAACAAATGTGAATTACTAGTTTAATCATAACACTTTGAGAAGTGCGGTGATTTATGTGTAATTATTGTAGGTGCCTATAAAATATTTAAAAATATATAAGCGTCCTTTTAATTTACATCTTGATATATTACTGTTTGTTTTGGCGTATCCATGATGTGCAGATTGAAAAAAAAGTATCTTTAGATCACTCCGACGGTGTCGAAAACAGCTTCTGCAACCTTAACAGCTTCATCAGAGAAAATCAAATATTATGTGTCTTTTGGGCTGTTGTTGAAAAGCCTGGCTTGAATTCCTGGACAGCTGGTTTGTACAACTTTACTGTCTGTCAGTCGATATTTTAATTCTTTTTACGTGTTTTATTCTAAGTCTGGTTATTATCGATGCTATTGTACTGTTACTATTTAGAGCAGGGTTGGAATAGTTAAAATTATTGTTGATTAGTCTTCGGCTTGCAACTGCATTGCCGTCGATGAGGGTACTGGGGTTAGATGATTGGGAATTAATCTCTGGATTCTTTGATAAGTTCAGCGGCTTTCTCATTACCGATGATATTTCCGTGGTCTGTGTATCCATTGTAGCGTGCAGGATATCTTTTTGTGATTATTTTGTCGATGTATTGGAGGATTTTGAGGCTTATTTATATATCGTTGTTAAAAGTTTTATTTATAAGATTATTTTACAATTATTAATTTTGAATATTCATTCATTATAATGCAAAGTCAAACTTCAGGGAGAAATTATGTTTCCTTTATAATTTAAAATATTTTGTAATAATATCTTTATACATCAAAAGTATAATTATAGATGTCTTTTTTTAAATGTCCATAATTAAGTTTGTGTTTCACTTATATGGAAATATAAGAATGCTTATTATTTTAAGGAATAAACTATCTTCCATTAGATCCCATATATCAATCGAGGTTCTTAGAAAAATACTTTTATCAAATTAAAGAATTTTATACAACTTGGTTATTTAGTTTATTTCTTTCTTTACTTTTTTCCCTTGATTATATTCTTGTGAATCATTGTTTTTCAAATGCTGGTATTTCGACAAAAAATATTGATTGGGAGTATGATGAATTTTATTACATACAAACTTTCTTTTTAGACAAAAACATAGATTTTCTTTAAAAAATTATTTTTTTCGACCTTAAAGAAAAATTACACATAGTTGCTTAGAAACCATTCCTTTGTGTTTTATTAATAATATAAACACTTATAGAAAATTCGAATAAACTATCTCTTACAATGAATTGTTAATAAAAATAAAAAAAATATGTTTCATAATAGTCCCAAAAAAAGTAATAAAATGACGTACTGTTGAATTGAAAAGGACATTTTCATCATCTTAATTTCTTCTTATTATAAATTCTGCGCTATTTTTTCTAAGCTGTAATCAGAAGAAATGACTTTTCCTCTGAAACACTTATTCTTTATTTCTTTTAACCTTTCTTTCGTAACCACTCGCTTCCAAAAGAGACTTTTCCTTCTCTTAAAGTAGAACAAAAGAAAGTGAAAATAAAAGTCAAGTATAAGAAAATTCAAAAAGAACAAGCGTTTGTTCAATCTAAAAAAAAAGTTAACCAACTAAAGAAAAGGAAAGAGAAATTCAATTAAAACTATTGTATTCAATTCGATACACGCATCGCTTTGTGATTCTTCCATTCTTTTAAAATGCTATTTCTTTCCATTTTTTTTTTTTTTTTTTTTTCTTACTCAATTTTATTCCAACAATTCACATTCGTTTGATGTTTTCGTGCTTAACTTTTAAGGTACTTAACTGAAGAATATACGGATTTTGAGGATTAGAAATTAAATCACATATCATTGATGATAGGTTAATTTTTTTTGCTTTATTTTGCAATTTAATAGTACTTTAACTGCTAGAGGTAGGTAAAGAATGTAGATTCACCGTGAATTTTATCTCAGAAGTAAATGTAATACAATATCCTTTTTAAAATTTGCTTATCCGAAAATAATGTTCGGAGCAAAATCATTGCGAGGACGAATTTAAATTTAAAAAATTAATTGCCTTTCTCCTATAAGATATTTACTTTCTCATAAATGTCTTGTTTGATTTCTTTGACAGAAATAATAGTTTTAATTGCTTTAAAAAGCGTCTTTTTTCTTAAAAACTATTAAACACAATCTTTAAAATTTGTATTACTTTCATTAAAAGAATTTGAAAAAAAAGTAAGTATTAGTTGAAATGAATAATTTGCATATAAATATCTATTAGATCACGCTTTAATATGACTGCTTCAATCTGCATGTACACTCGAGCGCACTTTGGTCTGCAATAAGAAATCATAAAGAATAAGATAGTTGACTTGTTTTAATTTTTGGATGTAAAAAAGGAATGAACGTTGTAATATTAAGAACACAACATATATGACGCTAATTCTGGACAATTTTCTTAAAGAAAGTTTAACTGTCTTCATCTAGCCAACCATTCCTCTTTTTGTTAAATTATTGAACGGAATTCTCAAGAATGTATTGGATATAAACTCTGAATCCATTTATTTATATAAAGTTGATGTCCCTAAAAAAACATTCGAAAACGATTAGATCACGCACGAAACTAAAAAATATACTCTAGTTACTTCTATAGATTCAGTAATATAAATATCTATTTAAAATAAAAAAAACAATAATTATTAAAATCTTATTAAAATAGGAGATAATCTAATATTATCAAAATCTTATAGAAATATGATAATCTAACAGTATTAAAATCTCATTAAAATAGAGGATAATCTAACATTATTAAAAAAAAATTAAATAATATTAAGAATAGCTTTGCAAATTTCTTTAATATTTTCATTCCAGTAGTAAATATTTTGAAAGTATTATTTCAAAGAGTTTACAGCATCGTCATCTACGGTTTGAGAAGAAATGTATTTAAATGTTAAAAAAAATTATAACTATCATATTATAATATTAATCACGAAGAATGAACAAATTAATATATATATATATATATATATATATTTAGCTCTCTCTCGCTCTCTCCCTCTCCCTTATGATTTCTTGTTAAATATAACTATAAATAAACTTATTTGGATATTTTATAGTAAAGACTATTTAATGGCTATTTACTTTTGACTTTTTCCTGATTGAAAAGAAACTAGGAATCTGTTAAGCAGGATTTTAAATTTTTTTAAATTTTATTTGTTTATGAAGCTTCTTACCTTTGTTGTACATTACCTGAACCAATTTAACTCAGTAAAGACAATATATATATTTTGTATAAACATCTAATTCTTTCTAAAAAAAATATCTAAAATGTATTGAAAACAATTAAATGAAATATTTCCTTCTCAACTATTTTTAAAGATATACAAAACATAAATAAGAAAACAATTACAAGCTTGTCCACCTAATTATTCGATTTTAATATGTTAGTAATAACTGTCATTGCAATAGAAATAATTTTCTTGTAAAAAAAAAACTAGTGTTAGTGTTAAAAATATAATTAAAATAACAATATTAATTGTATTTTTTCATAAAATTGTATCATCATATAAGTATCATAAATATGGTACATAAAATATTTTAATCATATACTTTATATAATGTAATTCAAAACTCTTTAATAAGAATTTAACATCTGCAATAAGTAATCACAATCTATTTGTGATAAAATGCTAAAAAATATTAATAACTTTGAGTTTTCCTTAGCACTGAAAACAATATTATTCATGTTCAACGTCGTATTCAGTTTTTTCCCCGATAAACACTGAATCATAGATAATATTAAAATATTTTAAACAAATAATTTAATTTTGTATATGTTTAGTCAAACGTATATAGAAGTAATATTTCGTATTTATGTATGAACTTAAAATGTAAAATTTATTCATAATAACATAATATATTACTGCATATATTTAAGAATCTGAACTCCACTTTTAATGTAAAATATTTCTGTCTTTAAATAAAGGTGCAGAAAATAAAGATTCCACGGAAAATATTCATTTATTTTATTTTATTCTTCACTATAGATATAAGGATACTGTTTTGACTCTCTCCCTACATTTCCCACAAACTTTTCATGACTCATAATTCAATTTGCTTCAAACCAGGTGGGATCCTTGAAATCTGCAGATATTGTATGAATTTCAATAAACCTTTCATTCAAGTGAAATGGAATCTATTGACAAAAGAATATCAAACAAATGAAAAGTTGGAAACTATTTGATATCTTGCAGATTTGTTTTGCAAGCAAACGTGGGATAAAATCTTAATGTATTTAAGATTTATTTAAGTAGAAAAGAAAAAAAAAGTAAAAAAAAAATTAGAAAGTCCTGTTTAGTTTAGTATTTATTTTAAAATACTTTCCGCATTTTAATGAGAAAGCAATCTGATCGATATTTCAGAATATTTTATTTGTCGATGATTCCCATGTTCATTTACCGTAACTAACTTGTAGGGATAATTTATGGCGTTCTGTGAGGGTTAAACTCGCCTGGTGATATAGAAAGGATGTTTGCAAGTGAGCATTGATCTATAAATAGAAATACAGTGAGAAGAAAAGTGAAGAAGTGGAATGGATAAAAATAGATTATTAATGAACAAGAGTGTAAAATGAAGTTAGAGAGTGAGATCAGAGAAAAAAAAAGAAAGAAGTTCTTTGGAGGATTCGTGAATGAATCTCATGGAAAGAGACCTAGAAAAATGATTATACTAACTTTTAGGTGATTAAGGCCTACAGATCGTAAGTTAAGGGGACTATCATTATTATATTTTTTTATAGTTTCCATTTTTACTGTTCAGTGATATTGATTCAATGGTTGAAATAAATAATGACTTCCATGTATATTGCTAATTTTAATCCTTACTGGTATAGAAGGAATTTACTCGTTTTAGTTTTTAGTTTATGATTCTAGAACATTCAATGATACGGATTTCGTATTTGTATTGTACTCAAACTCAGTGGCGCAACAGCTCATGAGGGACAGGACTTACTGAGCCTATCCCAGTGTACATGACCATTGGGCTCTGAGGTGCATGAACAAATGTCCCGATCAGGTGGTCAGTTTGAAGTGAGACCCCCAGTGTTTAAGTCCTCAAGTAAGCTCGGTACTCATTTATCGATCCACTGCAGTAGGGATAAAAGGGAGAGTCGACATTGCTCAGCCCGGGAATAGAGCCCGGTCTTGTGGTGTGGAAGCGCAATACTCAATGCACTCGACCAATAATCCTTTAATTGTAATATACTCATAATTGTTTTGGAAAAGTAAAGCGAAAAAAAAATATTTTTTGTTTGTTTGTTTGGAAGCTACTTAAAATTTAATGACTTAAAATCACTGCAGTTGTAGATAACACGATGCAATTTTGCATGTTACAGCGAATCAAAATTGACGTTTTTGACATATACGAGTTTTGTATTCTGAAAATGTTGTTGTTCTGATAGTGTGAGACGTGCCCTTTTAAAAATAATGATAGGAATTACTAATAAATCTTTTAAAGTTATATTTGATGGTATTGCTATTTTAATGGAGGAAAAAAGACGAATATTATTTAGAATTGTTGAGTATTTGAAAAATTGAGGTCAAACCACCCATTAAAAATGTCACATTTTCGAACTAATTTTTCGACAGATTTTCTTGTTATAGATAAAATCGCAAAATAGTAATTATTTGGAATACGTGTCCAATAATCCAATGGGTTGAAGCCTCTATGTTTAGCATAATGCTAGAGAGGAGACCTGAAATCGACAAACGACCTATACAATTGTTACATCCATCCTTGGCCGGACCAATTTCTAAAGCAAAATTTACCATTATTGTAAATCAAAGTCTATAATTTAAAGTACCAAGTGTATCTGTTAACCTAAGCGCTCAGTAAAGTAAAGCAATATTAAACATGTGCCATGAACATTTTAATTAGATTGTTTCAGATATGTACAAAATTATGTTCACGGATGAGTTCAGATTATTTCTTTAATTAAGTGATAAATGTGCAAGGATTCGGAAGAAAAAAATACACGCAATGAATAAAAAAACATCAACGAACACAGCGCATTCATAAATAACAGAGTTTTGTTGAAGGTTTGAATTTCTATGGGATATCCCTCTAAGATGCAAACATATAAAAGGGTTTTGTGTGATGCTTACTTCATATATCGTTGTAAATACCAAGTCTTCAAGGTTAGACAACATTTCTTCTTCATAGAGAGAAATGCAGATGTACACTGAGCCATTATCACTCTAGAGTACATATGCATTAAGAATATTTCTCACGTGCACACACACACACAGTGGGTAGAATTATTGCACTAAACATGTTTACACACAGACTTTTAAAGATGCCTTGGAGTGAGTTGACTCTGTAAAAGATTACCTCTTCTATCAGCCTCAGAGTACAATGAACTTCGTCTATCAATAAATGAACTAGATGCTGGAAATATTCAAGTTATTTGAATAATCTATGCTACTTTGAAAATTATATTATTATAAAAATTATTATTATATTTCTGATGATAATTCTCGTTCAGAAATGGATCCTGATTAAACACTCCCTAAAGAATTTATGTCCAGCTTATCTGAAGAAGTCTTATTAATTCCTTCTGAAAAAGTGAGATCGATTCATCTAATGATGAAAATGAAAGTTTCACAAGCATCTAATGAAAGTATAAATTTTATCAAGAAGTTATTTCTTTTTCTGCAGCTAATAGAGTTTCCAGGAATGAAAGTGGTAACAATCATATTCAAAGCGAAGAAAATGAAAGATACCAAGAAGCAACAAATAATATATATTTAAAATTTTTAATTATTTTATAATATTTTTTTTATCTATATTGAACTGCACTGGAAATCAATTAGTTGCATTTCAAATTATTTAGTTTCAGACTAGTCGAACTGGGACAAAGTTGGTTTATCAAATAATGTCACATCAGGGTACATAATAAACTTGGGAGATACCTATTATCATTTGAACTGAGAACATATCACTGAAAATTCCTCGATTGAAGAATCAATAATGAAATTAAATTTTCCGGCAAGTTTTTTTTCGTTCTGGTTTCTCATGTATATCTAAATATTTATTTTCCTTTTCGAGTTTGGGAAGTACTTGTAGTTTATTGAAATTATAGCGTTTATGGAAACATGTAGTTTAGATTAAAAAACATGAATGAGATCCCTCATGACGTTTACTTGATAGTGAACTTTGTTTTTTCTTTTTTGGACTAAAAGGCAAACCATTTTGATCGGTGGCTTGCCCAAAGTATTGTATTGCATTCCTTCAATTCCTTCAATATTCACTGGTGTGCCATCCCTGACTTAGACTAAACCAACCTTTTTAATTAGAGGAAAACACTTTTTGTAACATCTGGTATCAATTGAGACTAAGGAGCATAAGATTGAATTTAAAAATAAAACAGTATACTTTTACAATATGCAATAAAAATCACATTTAAAATTATTTTTCTTTCTCAACGGCTTACACTGATTGATTAAATTTTTGTGGTGTGTGAAATTGAATTATAATGAATAATTGAAATTAGAATTTTTTCATACACACAATAAGAAATTCATTGTTATTAGATCAATCGCATCATTTATTTCCAATGAATTCATTTGGTCACTTTAAGGTATCCGACTACGTTCGGAACCGTGATTTTGCAAAAGCGCATAAATGGATAATTTTCATGATATTTAGTGTCAATTAGATTAGAATACATGTATACAATTGTTTTAAGGTCATTTTGACAAAAAAAAATATTTAAGTAGAATATTATGGTAAAAAATTAACTTAGAATAATATTTTTTCAAAATGTTCTCCTTTTGTGAAAAATATTTCTATTGTAATGAAATTTTGCCTGTATATAGTGATGTAAATCGATGGTAGATACTGGTATTGTGTGTGGGTGTCATTCAGTAATTCAACTAGTTTGATTTTTCCAGGCTTTATTAAAACATGCTAGAACTTCAATAAATCAATATTCTTAATAATCTCAATCAAATTGATTCATCAAATAAATTATCAGACTGAAAATATACAAAATCGTAATATTCGGGACATAATACCATAACGGCACACCTAGTACCAACGAAGCCAAGAATTGAGGTTTTAAATTATATGTTAAAAACCCGCTGCACCCGATAACGTTAAAGAGCTTGAAGAGCTTCAAGAGCTTGTCGTTGATTAACACACACATCCTTCTTAAATACGCGTCTTCAAAACTCCACGTATTGGTGCAATGTTATTGCCAACCGATTCCACTCTCTACAACAACAAAGCCTGGCCGGAATCCAAGTTTATTCCAACTTGCAACAGCGAAAGTGACGAAATCGGCACCACAACTGGCATCCTATCATTCGCGAAATATAGCTCAGACCTCTTTACAGAGGCTCAATTATGATTTTTGAAAAATTTACATTATTTTCAGAGTTACAATCCATTGAAATAATTATCGGCGTTTATTTCTTAAAATTGCTCCCCTCTGTTGTCGTAAAATATGGATAAACCCACTTCTAAGTTATATATTTCAAAAATTCTAGTTGAGCCTCTGTACAGAGGTCTGAGCTATAGATAGGCAAAATATTATTGTATAATAGAAGCATTTTTCACAAAAGGAGAATATTTTGAAAATGGGTCATTCTATGTTCACTTTTTGTCAAATTATTGTACGTAAAGTCATTTTTTAGTGTAATAACATTCTTAAAGCAATTTTATATACCTTTTCTAATCTAAGTGACACTAAATATCATAAATATTATCCATTTACATACTTTTGCAAAATCACGGTTCTGAACCTAGTCGGATATCTTAAAGTATACCAGTGTTAAAAATTTGCTCGCATTTCCTGTCTTTTTCACACAAAACGAGAACATTTTGAAAAAAAGGTTATTCTAAGTTAATTTTAGCCGAAATATTGTATTTAAAGAATTTTTTTTGTCAAAATGTTCTTAAAACAATTGTATACATATATTCTAATCTAAGTGACACTAAATATCATGAAAATTTTCCATTTATGCGCTTTTTCAAAATCAAGGTTCCGAACGTTGTCGGATACCTTAATAGTTTTGTTTTCGGCAATGGTTGTGAAAGGGATGCGATTATTATTTTATTCTACGCCCATCTTTGGCATCTCTTCCATTAATTGATGAGTAGCTCAATAAAGTGATAATGAATCATAAAAAGAATTTAAATTATAGTCCGTAGAGTCATCTATAAGAAACTTTAAAACAATTGAGAAGTGTCTGAATGGGATTATAATAATGCATATTTAAATAGCTTCAACGATTCTTGAAAAATTTAAATCCAAAACTTATGTATTAGTAAAATATGTTTGAAAGAAAGTTTGAAGCATATTTCTTAACATCTTTTCTTACAAGCTGCATAAGTTATTTCTTTCTCAGTTTAAAAGTTATGCACAAAACAAATAAGATAATTTTTCATACTTTTAAACACAAAATTATTAAACGAAACACAAAGGAGATTCTATACATTCTGAAAAGTTTACAATGTATCAAATGATAAGTTTTACCCATTCAGTGAGATACACGGGCAATTTTAGAATAAAGAAATACTTAAAGCAATAAATTCATGAAATATACGATACATTATATTTCTTTTTTTACATAATCTTTGAAGAGAGATTTAAGAAAAAGGAAACACACAGATTGAATTTCCTTTGAGGTTCGAAAGTTTTGATGTAAGTTACGTATTTTACTACGTGTTTTTGTACAACAGAGATAAAAGAAGAACAATGTGAAATAAGTTTTTCCTTTAAATAAACCAGATAAGAGGAAGAAAAAAAACACTCTCTTACAAAATAGTAAAATATCTACATCTTTCTATTTTTATTTTACTCTTTTCTTTGTTTGTGTTACAAATATATATATATATATAATATGTATATATTCCAAGTAAATTTATTTTTAAATATATTTCTATTTCAAATTATATCTATTTTATCTTAGTTCAATATTTTATTTAAAATTTCTTATGTTTACTTTATTTTAAAATATCTTAGCGGTTAGTTTAACCCGCGGTCACTCGCGCCTGTTTTTCAACCGTCGTTACTCGCGGGGTGTAGAGAACACCCCAAACCCTTAACACGTGTATTTAAATATGAAATTTTTTTAAGCCAATTATAATATATATTTATTAAGTATAAGATGTTTTTTGTATTATACAAACAAAATTGTTAAATTTATTGCATTCGAATGAGACTAGAATCAATTTAAACTAAACCTACAAAATTTTCATTTTGAAGTACACAATTTTATATTCTTTCATAAACCCCAAATAAAATGTATATACCAGTAATATACTTTACAATTAATGATAAGGATAGTAAAAAGTAGAAAAATAATATTTTAATCATTTTTCAAACATTCAGAGCGGACTGTATTCAGATGCTTTAAGCACATATTTTTCTTACATTGAAGACAAAAAAATAATGTTTACATCTTTTACCCGTGGACAAACAGTGCAAAGCCCCTTTTTTGGTGGATTAATGCCCTTTTTAATATATTCTGTGTCAGTAAAACTTCTTTTGAGTGTTTTGTTAAGGTTTGGGAGATCTGATCTCATATCCCACTGTGGCTAAACAAGATCCATTCTAATCTCCTCTAATAATATTGAATGTCTCATTTATTTTCAGGAAGAACCGAATGATAGGCAAATGAAGCATTAATTCCTGCAGTATTAAGTAGATGATAAAATATTCGCAATGGCCAAAGGTTACATATTCGCGATACATCATATATACTGCAAATTTCATCAGTGGTATCACCACCACCTGTATTATAAAAATTCACAAATTTCAAGTTTCATCCCTCCAACTTTGGTTACGAAATTGCGCAGTCATCGAATTCATTTAGTTAATCTTGACAATATGTTGATACAGTATCTAATAGACTAAGAAGTCGCGATTTCCCCTTTTCCCATGGAGTTTTTGTCATTATTTCTGGAAAATGTTTTGAAAAAATTTTTTAAAAAATTATATTTTACAATTATTTTATAGAATTATATTATTTTTATACCACATTTATTGAAAATTTAAATAAAATATCCATGTATATTAATATATTTGATAAAAAAATGTAAACGGAAAGAGTAAAACATATTCTTGCGTAGATGCTTCGAGTACGAAAACATAACTCAGTCACTCGCGGTGTGTTCTCAGCACCCCAAATAAACTTCTGAAGGATCGTTACATTCCAATCGTCCTAGCGAGATTGATTACATCAGGCCTGGGGGTTCAATGACCTAAAATGGGCAGCTACAGAAAAAATCGTGGCTCTGAGCATTCTTTTTAGATTTGTAGGATGCTTTTCTTGTTGCTGGGGTGTACAGAACACCCCGCGCGAGTGATTGCGGGTTAATTGCAAAATAACTATCCAGGTGGCATCACGCTTTTTTCCTTCTTTTGTTGATGTTCCAATCCTTTACGTCATTCCGCGTGGGGTCTTAACGTAGAAAATTGATTTTGTGTTTTCCAAAGTTTTTATTTTGCATGTAAGTTTTTATCCTAATTTTTTTCTATAGAAGTTTTTTTTATTATTCCTCTCCTTGAGAGATTCATTATTGTTCTCTTTTCTCAATTTCATTTTATTATATTGTAAGATTCATCGTCCACGTGTTAGTAATAGGCTTAACTTTTCAACATGGCTGTATTTTTTTCCCCTATTATGTCGAAATTTTCTGCTGTACGTGGAAGGTTGGATCCACAAAGCATTGCTAACCCTAATTCGCTGGCCTAATTCAGCGACCGCTTTAGATATCTTTAGGTCTCCAGTTTAGTCCAAAGGCTTTTTTGTATCTACATTTGTTCTGTCTTGTGAATTCCAATTTTTTTCTTTCCTTAGTACTGTAGGTTCTAGAACTTCTTCTCTTTTATTTTATTGTACTATATATATATATATATATATACTATCTCTACTAGATATACTTATATGTATATATTTATAGATGTTTTTTATATTTATTTCTTTTTGCAACTGATATAGGTTAAACTTTCTTTTTTTTTATTGCAATGTAATTTTCTTCGTTATATGCACGATGAATCAGTAAATTGATAAAAAAGCAAAAGAAATACATTCAACATTTTGTGAAAAAATTTATATTTAAAAAATCATTATATTTTTCGTAAAAAATTTTCTGTTAAATGTGAAAGTACTGTTTCGTTACTGACATTGTTCAATATATGTGTAATATTAAAATCCGAGAAACCTTTAAGAGTAAATTCACCAACATTAAATGTCCATTTAATCTTTCAATTTTTTTTTTTTTTTTTTTTTGTAATTGTTCTCATTACTTTATTGCGTTTTCGTAACTCAAATTACTATAATGAAACTATCTTTTATCATATTTCTTTTAGCTGTGTCTAAGATAACTATTACTAAATATTTTTCACATCTTAAACTATTTATTTGTTCATATATAAAATATATACAAATCCAATTATTTTTACTATTCCTATAACGTTCGTTTTAAAAAAAATACTTTGTAAGCTATATTAGTATATTTGTGCCAAGTTGACGAAAGAAAATATATTCAAATCTGATGAGCATAATAAGGTGTTTTTGTAATTTTTCCTTATCACTCTAATTATTAATCTAAACTAATGTGAAAAATGTTCATAAAAAATAATATTGCTTTTATATTGTTTCCCAATTAAAGGAGAGGATTCTCAATTCTAATTTGTTGTAAAAAATATTAATGAGTGAAAATTTAACGTATCACAAAACATTATGTAATTTCTTAAATTTAGGCATTATTATTTATTGAATTAATTTATATTGAATTAAGTTGCACACTATACATTTTTCTGCATATGTCATTAGCCGTATTTTCAGAAACTTGTGAAACATTTCAATAAGTTATTTAACATATTATAATATATTCTTTTTTTTTATTTTAAATTTATTGTAGCCATGATGTATTAATTTCAAGTCTTTGAATATTTTTTTAATCAGGATAGAAACTTAACAGAAAAAGGATTACCGAACACATTGTGATGCATTGTTGTGTGCGTTAATCACATTTTTCCACTATATCTCTATCAATTTTTGTAATGACAATTTTTTTTAAAAAAAAATTATAACTCAAAATCTACTCTCTATGGAAGTGTGATGCAGTTATAGGACAATAGCTATTGCCTTCGTATTCATAAGTCATTATAATATTTGAGGCGAGATTATCTTTAAAAGAAACAATCAATGAAATGTAAGTAAATAACTGTTAGTAAATTATACATGAACTCACATTTTCACCATTACAATATGTACAAATACTAAACATCAGGTCAAATGTTTGTTTTCCAACATTTTTGCTGATATAGATACAAATTGTAGTTGTGAAAATCTTTGAAAGTGTTTTAAGGTTGAATGAGAGAATAGCGGTATAATCTAAATATTCAACATAACAAAAGATGAAAAACTTTGCTTTTTCATAACCGAAAATAACTGTACCATAACAAAACTTCCGATTTATAGCAAAATAAGGATGTATAAATTATTTAAATAACCAATTACTATAATTTATTTTCATGATTTACAAAATCATTGGAATAAATTTTGGCTCATTTGTTCGAAAAAGATGATTCAAAGAGCTTTTGCAGAAAATTTATTGGCAATTCATGAAAAAAGCTCAGATAAATACAAATGTGATAATTTTTTTTTCTTAAAGTAATTTTAAAAGTTCAAATAAGAAATATTATGTATTATATATATATATATATATTTGTGTGTGTATGTGGTGCCGGCTGCAATTTCCAAACCACTCTACTAACTATACTGCGCATGCCTAAGACCGTTCTCAGTAATTTGGGAGCTAGCAAGTTGTTAGACGCACTACGATGCTGAGCCAGAGACGACGCCATGTTGGAAGGAAGAGATGAAAGACGATAACGCCTCATGTGTGATATAAGACGTTGAAGGACATTGAAGACGTGAAACTTTTAATGACGAACTGAACTGTATTGTATATAACATGTAAATGGTTACGGATAGTTAAATTATAATTAATCAAAGACGAATATGTTGTGCCATCACTGACCAGCCTTCCTACAAAATCAGAAGTGGGATCGAGGATGAACGATGAACAACGTAGGATATACCATAAAGGATGAAAGATGATATATTATGAAATTTTACTACTTGTAACTACAGCAACATTCTTTTGAGAAATGATTTTAAATGATATTAAGTCTATCAGCATTGCATTAAAGAACTTAAACTCAAAAAGTGAAATTGATTTATAAACTAATATTTGATGATGACGAGTTCAATCATAAACTTACTGTTACGATTTTTTCACAAAAGTTACGCACTTTTACTATCCTTTCTTGGCCTGCCCGATCCCCAGATTTGTCACAAATCGAGCATGTATGGGATCATTTGGATCGGCGAGTTGGGCATCCCTCGAGTTTGAGTGAACTAGAGGCAATGTTACAGCGAATATGGAACGAAATGTCTCAAGACATCATACAGAACTTGTATGCCTCATTACCCGATCGTATCGCATGGTGCATTCGCGCTTAAAGGGGTTCAACAGGGTATTAAATCCTCCGTGCTTTTGCTCTTTTTTCTGAAATAAATTATCCTTTTTCTTTGATTTTCTAATCGTTTACTTATATCAAAGTAGCCATTACGTATGTAAAATTTCGTTTCATTTTTACGACTCCTTTTTGCCGCGCTAATTTTTTAGTCCATGAGTGCATTAAAGTAATGCATTTCAGAAGACCCCGAGGTGGTTGTCTAGTAGTGCGCGAGAAAATTTCGTTGGTTCCCAGAAAATTGTGGAATATATTTACTTATCACGCGTTAAGTTATCTTTTAAGATGCATTGAAACATAATTAAATTCATAACAATACGTTAAAAGTTATAAAAACATTACTTCATAAAATAAATCCACGGTAAAAAATTCGTACTGCTGTAGCTGCATTGTTTCAACTACATATTTTGTCTCATCTCGTTTTGCATTCCTCTATATAGCATACATATATCAGTGGAAGCATTTAAATGTTGACTTAAGGATGAATTAAGTTCAATATAAAATATATTCAAAATATTAGTTGGGTTATTAAGGACATTTTTGTGTATTGTTTTCTGTATATCGGTGTATTTGAAGACAGGTATGATCTT